>LPNX010064713.1:291807-303083 GCA_001517045.1 Pseudotsuga menziesii | reverse complement strand
AGTTGATTTGAAAGAACTCACAATTAGATAAATTTATATATTTATTTTAATGCAAGGTCAACATCCTACCACACTTACCAATTCATGGAGATTAATTAAAAGCTGCAACAATATTGTCATTGATGATACGTTTTTGGAGAATATGGATTCAAGTAAAATTGAAGAAATGGGACCTATGATGCCTGATCATACAGCTCGTTATAGAGGTAAAAAGATAGTCAAATAATATTTTGAAGGTATTTCTATCATAGAACAAGCTCAATTGTTAAATATGTTGTTAAATGGAAAATGTCTACGAAATGCAATGACATTATTGGGCATTAAAAATGTCAAAGAGGCTAAATCAAATGAGATTGTATCACAAAATTTGGCATCGGTCCTTGCATCACTTGCAAAAAAGTGATCTCATAATTACATGGTTGCTCATAAATCTATTCTAACAGGGGTTGTGGAAAAAAACACTGTAAACAGTCATTTGTTGTCTACTACTGCAAGAATGTTATAAACATCAAGAAATTTTTTATGGAAGAATAAAAATGTTGGGGTTCAAATAGATGAGGATGATGAAGTTGCATGCTGGGGTGTTATCTGTAGGCAACCTTATCAAGATAGACTTCCATATAATGTGAGAGACAGGGTGAAAGAGTTTTGGCATTTAAAATCTTATGTCTTACCAAATGAAAAGGATGTTGTGCAACATCATATATTGAAAGGAAACTATGAAACTCATGCCAAACACATAACAAATATCACTCAAGTGGAAATGTTCAAAACTTTTATGTAGAGTAATGTTGATGCGAAGATTTCCCTTAGCACATTTGTGAGGCTTAAACCATGGTATGTCAATCCCATCGTTGTTTGTGACACATGTTGTTGTCGATACCATGTAGAATTCGAATTATATTATGAAGCATTACTAGATTTTGGCATGCAGTGTTGGCCAAATAACTCCCCTCCTGCCAGTGTTCGTGAATTTGTATCTAAAATACTATGTGCGTGAGAGAATGATCAAGTATTCTATAAGAAACAATGCATCTCCCGGGCTAAAAAATGTGAGAAATGTTCTGATTTGGCCCCTTTTAATGATAACTACCACATTGATGAAAACGATCCTCAAATATCAAATCACATTGTGAAATGGAAGAGATAAGAATATGTTGATTATACTCATGTTATAGATTCAAAATCAACATCAAGAAAGATTAATTTAGTTGAAAGTGATATCCCTTTGATAGATTTTATGAATTTGTTCAGGGATCAAATATATAAATATATCAAGCACTCTCACTTAGCACGATGGCAGGACTTATAGTTCAAGCAATCACGAGATGTATTTGGAAAAGAAACAATATTATTCATTGTCGATTTTGATGAAAATTACACTTTCACTTCGCAAAAGGAGATACAGAGTGAGTATTATCATTCAGATCATGTATCTATACTTGTTCATATTATGTATAGACATTTAGAGCTTGATGTCAATGGTTTTGATAGAAATGAAAATAATCGTGCAGTGATTAAGGAGTATCATTTCTACATCAGTGATGATCGTACACATGATACATGTTTTGTCCAGCATTGTTTTGGTATTCTTTATAAAGAATTATCAAGATAAAAGGTCACTTTTAAATAACATTGGGTGTGGTCAGATAGTTGTGCTGGTCAATTTAAATCAGTACGCTCATTCTTATGGTTGTCTTGCCTTCATAGAAACACATATGTTCACCACACATGGAGATTTTTTGGAACGAGACATGGAAAAGGAGAACATGGTAGTGCTGGGGCCTACGTGAAATGTCCACTCAGGAGATATCAAATGAATCACTCTACTTCTCACCTTGCAAATTCAAACGATGTTGTTAATTGGTGCAAACAAAATTTGAGCCATGAATTCAATGAAAGGATGGGTAATGTGAGAAGGTTTTTTTGGAATATTGCAATGGGTGATGTTGACAAATCAATGCCACATAATTGTACTGCAATCCTGAAAACAAGGGGCTTACACTACATTAGGAGTAAGAAAATGACAAATATACACGCAATCGAGAAACGAAAGTACTCTTGCTTTTGTCTTGCATGTATTGATGATGTATATTCCTTGGATGAGTGTCAAAACAAGACTAACAAATTTGTGAAACCATGGAGACACCAAGAATTGACACCATTGCCCCCATTTGGAAATATCAGCGATGTAGAGCATGACAATCAAGCGCTTGTGATTGACAAAGAATATGATTGTGTTTCAGATTTGGTTAGAGAAGTTGATGTATTTGCTGTCATTGCACTAGTAGATAATCCATAAAAAAAGCATTATTATTTATTGAGATGCAATAGGTCAAAAAGCACGTTGATGCAAAAATTTAAAGATCCGTCAAATTATACGTATGGTGTGGGTTCAATGGTTATAATGGGAAATTTATTTGCAGAAGTAAGGAAATGTAAAGACCATATTCTTTTTCAAGACTATGAGTTAGATTTTATATGTGCTCAATACGGTCATTTGGTCATATCAGCTTGGTTGCAGTTGAAGGCAATGAAGAGTAGGAAAAATTCCAAGCATGGACAATGGAATTTGTCGATATAAGATCATAATGCCATTCTTGATAATATGCCACTGGCACATTTCATATGAATCAAAAACACATCAAGGTTGACAATTTTTTGTTCTTTGATTCTAGGGCGGGTGGGTGGGAGGGGCCAAATGAGCTTCCACCTTCACGTGGTTGGCCTCGTCAGTAGAGAATATATATATAATTCTCAAAACTAAGAGAAGCTCTTTCTAACAATATTAATTTAAATATATATTATCGGTTTTGATAAAGCTAGATTCATATATATGTTCTTGATGTTCCTGATGTTCCTGATGTTCCTGATGTTTTAATGGATTTAAATATAAATATTAAGTTTGAACATTACGGAACAACATTTCTATTTCTAACTTGTTGTACATAGTTTTAAAACATAAGAAGGCACAATATCATGATTTTGTATTACTAATTTAAAGATAACTAATGAAGATATAGTTAAACCTCAAGTTATCTGAAAGTTGAATTGAAATTCAACTACCACTAAACTGAAATGTGAATGTCTATAGTTGCTTTCAATTACGAAATTCATTTAGGTATAAAACTTGAATCCATGCCATTTTTGGTTTCAAGGATTGGCCAAAATAGACAAGAAAGAAATGAGGATTGAAGTCTCAACCTTGAAAAATGCTACATAACATAACCATGACATTAAAACCAATGGTTAAAGGTTTCAATATGGATTTAAATTTACATAAGAAATAACACATGAATAAGCCAAAGACCTGATAAAAAAATCTCTATACTCAAATAAAACAATTTTGAAAAGAATAAATTCATTTAACAAAAATAGAAATTATATGAGAACAAAGATAGAATCTATAGCTCAAAATTTGTGTTTTCCTCCAATTTCAAAACCAAGTTCCACTACATGAAATTATAGATAGAACTCTTACCTCACAAATTTTGTAATTGTCTATGAAAAATATATCAAAAATATATCTTTGTTGTAGCTTGGGACAGTGCAAGTCCTGGATTATTAGTGATTAGTTCACCAACCAAAATAATAATTTCCAATTTTCATATAGAAAAAAATAAAATATTTAACAAGATACATCATTAAACAAATGGATAGCATATTAAAATCAAAGATTTTGTTTTTAAATTAACGAGGCACAATGGTCAAAAGGTGGCATATAAGCATGTGCAAAGTCCTGGATTAACAGAGATTTGTTCACTAACCCTAAAAAAATTACAAATTTTTATATCTTTCAACTTAACGCTCTGCTGGTCACTGTGTTAATTTTAATGCTCTGCCGCGTGTCCTACAACTTCATTAAGAATTACATCAGCAAAAGGAGTAGGAAATGGGTCTATGAGTGTTACTTTATTAATTTCTAGGAAGTCGACACAGATTCGTAGATGTGTTGGGTTGTTCCTTTTTTTTTGGACCACAATTGGGCTTTCCCATTCTCATTGATCAATAGGGTATATAATTCCAACTGCAAGCATATTGTTGATTTATTTCTTTACTATTTACTTATATTTGTGTGCATGTTTATATGGTATTTTCTTTATTGATTTTGTATCAAGTTCGATTTCAATTTTCATTTCGGCCATTTCTTAAAAAATCCTTTTAAATCTTTGTAAACATCTTGAATTTATTTTAATAGATTGACCATTTTGGTTCTCTGTGGTGCATTCCAAAAATCACCTATTTTTTCCTTTTTACGTATGTCGTCATTGGATATATCTACTTATTTTATCTTGAATTTTGCATCTATCCATTATGGTTCTTTAATTTCGTTGATTTGTTGGTTTCCTTCTTTAAATTGCTAGAATGCTTCTGGAAATTTTGTGGATGGTAATCATTCAAGATACTCTTTTTATTAAGTTTCAACTTTGAATATCATTCTAACCAATTTTGAAGTGTTCGAATGTTCTGATTTTCATTTAAATATTTTCCCTTCTATTTTTTCCATTTCCAACTGAAGTCTTGTTTACTGTTGGATTTCAGTCGACTTGACGTTATTACATGCAACAATTTGTCAAACAAATCGATGCTCCTCCATTGGTACTTTGTTGCTTAGCGGATGTAGGAAAATTTTGACCCGGTTACTTGCTTCGATTAGTGACTCATCATGAGGTACAAATTTGAAGTCTTTGATAGATTTTTCTTTGATTTCTTTCCAAGTGACTGTTTCCCCTCTTGCTTCTTCGATTTTGTACCATTTATTTGGTAATCCTTCAAGTGTATTTGGAAACAAGTGTGGCCAAGTTTGTTCATCTTTATAGACCAATAGTCTCCATTCTCTTTCACACGTGTTATTGGGTTTATCAAGATCTTTCCCTTGTGTAAATATTGGAATATTTCCTTGTGCCATGAGTTTCTTTCCTCTGAATATTTCGACAAAGTATATTGATGTTGTGGTTCAAATTTGTAGTCTCGACTGATGCGTATCCCACCATCTTGTGGCTTGTCCTGTAAATGTATCGACCAAACTTTGAAGTCACCCTTGTTTGCCTATGTTTTCTGAGACTTCTTCGACATGAGAAGATTGGGATTTGTGTTCTTTGTATCTCAGCGGTGGGTCTTTTGATGATTCATTTTTCGTGGGTGCCAAGGTTTGATACTCTCTGATTTTTCATTCAAATTTTTTGGGGATGCCAGTGATTGAAAAACATTGTTTTGTTTTATTTTTAGGGATGGCTTCGATTTTCCAACAGTCTCATGCATGTAGTTTGTAGTTTTCTATCTGCAAGTCATAAAGTTAGGCATCCAAACTGTATCTCATTGATTTGGGATTTATGAGATTGATTTCCCCATATGAATTTGGTTCAATATAATATTTAGTTTTATTTATTTGATATAGTTGTCGGGTGTCGACATCATTGTCAATTGGTTGTGTCGAAGGTTATCCTTGTGACAGATGTATTGGTACAATAACTTTACGTCCATTTCCTTTGAGTTCGATTCTTTCTCTGTTAAGTGATATTTATTCTTTCATTTTTATTCCCCATGGTCGAAGAACTAGTGCAGGGAAGGAGCTACATCCTTCCTTGGGATTGATGATTTCAAACTTGATTAGAGTTGTGATTCATTTGATGGTTGTGTTGACATTTTTCCATACACCAATTGGTTCAATTAATCCTTGGTTTACTAGTGTTAGCTAGATTCATGACTCATGTAGTTGGGGTCTACCGAGTTTTCACAAGTATCATGAGTCATAATATTTACAAGTGTGATCTAAAGTCGAGAAAGACTTGTCGAACATGGTAGCCTTTAATTTCCTTATCAACAAGGGGATCTGCATCATTTTCATCTTTCTGATTTAGTTGGCATATATTTTTAGATTGCATTCCTTCATCGGACTCATTTTTTATATTGTACATTAGGTCTATTAATTTTGTGATAGATTCTTCTTTCATTATTAAATTGATCAATTAGTTAATATCTTCTTGTCGAGATCCATCATGGCATTCATTTGATGCAAGTTCTTAAACATTTTTCTTGCATTATTTTATAATCATTTTTCTCATTACTATTAGGATGGTCTTCTTTACTTTTTACTTTACTAATTTGTGGATTATCATGACCAACTTGTGTTTGTTGTTGAGTTGCAATATGAATATTCTTATTTTTGATAATATCATACTTAAGAACACTGGAAAAGCTGTTAACGTTCTTCTTATTATTAAATTTTTCAAGCATAGTAGGGAAATATTCCAAGAAGTGATCGCCTAATCCATAGTTTATACAAAATTTCAGATATGATCGATCTTTGTATGGACATTTTGTAAGTCGATTTCCTTCATTGAGGCATGTGTAGCACTGGATGGGATGACATGGATGGTTTTATCGATTTCCATAGTTTCAAACTGTTCAGTGAAATCCTCCTCACTGATAAATATATTTCTTCCATCGATCATATCGTTGACCTCTGTATCTTGGGTAATTATGATTTCTGTCATTCCAGTTGTTTATATTACCATTCCTTTCATTGTTATCATTACCGTTAACTTCATTAGTCTGATATACTTCCAAATATTTCCGTATTTTCTTCAAGTTTAGTTGACAACTCTGCTATGGAATGAGTTTAACTCCTCATATAATGCACCAATGAGATTGATCATTCTTCATGTTGTATGGATAGTATTTTGTTGTATGTGAGTCATGCTCTTGGAATATGTCGCAGAAACATTTTGATTGTATGAACCAGATGTCTTGTCATCAATCCTCCTATCAGTAGTAGTCCTTTGTATGGCTGACCGTAGAGAATTTTGTACACCATACTTCATTTCCCCTAAGGGTCATTTCCCTGATGGAATTCTGCATACATTCGAGTTGTTCTTCAATGCGTCAATCGACGAGGACTATTGGATAATATTCGTTCATTTCTATTTGTAGTGTTTTTTGTCAATGTATCTTCGCATTTATTGAAGTTGTCCAACTGAATATGCATTATGATTTTCTGTAACATTCCCACCATGAACCATTAGATCAATAGTTGTTAGTCGATGTTGTATGCAATTTGGACCAGCAAATATTTAAATCATTTATCATATTCCCTGATAGTTTTTGTTTCCTTTTGTGTGGTAGTATTCAAAATTTTATCTACGATATTTTTTGCATCAGGTGGCTTGAAGAAGGACATAAACTATTGTTTTACTTGACCTTTCGTTGCATTTTGAGTTTTTTCTATATAGTTCATGTACCATGTTAGTGCACTTTTTCAAAGGATGCCTTCAAATTACACCATTTGTCGATCTTTATTGGTGATGGTGTTAGCTTCCCATATTGATTCACAAATGAACCAATGTATTTTTAGATCCTCATGTCCCTCATAGAGAAGGATGTGTGATGTGATGTGTGCCATTTCATTGGGAACTTTGACTTTGCTTTTCAATGGTGGTGATGGTGGTTTACCTCCTTCAGCTGCACTTATTTCAAAGTTGTTTTTGGAAGTTACTATTTTCGAAAGTGTGTAGTCTCCATTTTTTATAACACTATCTTTGGTGTCAATTGTATTTTTGTCAATTGTCGAAAGTCGAATTTCTTCTCTTTCTCATCTTGATACCCAAGAAGAATTTTGTTCGAATTGGGTGGTGCTTCTTATTGTTAGAATAATCAACCCATAGTTTTCCCACTTAGACATTAATTCCATTATTTTTGTCTTATTTTCCTAGTTCATGTGTCCCACCTTGTGCAAGTTGTTATTTGCCTATCTATAATGGTCAAACTTGCCATATTTGACTCATGGAGCGCATGGGAGAGCTAAAGGAATCAATTCTACTTTATTCCTAGCCTCCTAGGCACCCTTCTTCTTTTTCTACTTTATTGCCTGCTTTTTCAGTGTTTTAAGGCAAAAGGAAAATCTAGACTAGGTGAGGTTGACTTGTTTTTTGTCCTACACATCCTCCTCTATTTTCTCCATGAAAAAGCATGTATGAGCTGCCATTCCACCACTCTTTAGCTTGACTATGCCTTTTTTCCAATTTGTGAGCTCCATGACAGATTTGGGATCATCCTTTTACAGCTATGGGGGATTTGCTTATTTTTGGTAAGCCTGCTTTATGCTAGATTTGGATGCCTCCTCATGCATTCGATTTCTTGATGTATTCTATTTATTTAGCAACCTATGTTATTACAGGGTTGGATATTGTACACTCATTTAATACAATTTAGTGTTACAACTCCATATTCAGTCTCTTTTGTGAGCAATTTTGCATGATCAATTGATAATTGTTGTGAGTAAAATTAATCTATTGCTGGCCTTAATTTCCACATGGTATCAGAGCCATTGTAGGTTGTTTCTCTCCTTCAAAAATTGTTTTGCTGGTTAGACATCAAAGACTGGGAGCCTTCTACTGACAACCGGGACAGATTTTCTAGAGCTATGGATCAATCACAGAAAACTATCTTGACTCCCTTCAATTTATTTGAATGGAAAGCAGAGATGGAGATACTGTTGAGAGAAAAAGGCCTCTACAGGGTGACTATGGCAACAGAAGCAGAGCCCATTGCAGCTGCAGAGAAGATAAAATGGCACAATAGGAGGGATGAGGCTTATGGCATCCTGTGCCTGAGTATTTCCAGAGACCTCCTTTTCCATCTCGATGGATTGACATCACCGAATGAAGTATGGGAGAAGCTTGCTGATATTTTTGGAAAGACAGATGAGATGAGGGGACATCAAATCGAGATTGAGCTGATTTCTCTGAGTCCAACAAGCTTTGAATCCCTGCAACTATATTTCTCTAAGTTCAAAGCACTAGTTTTGCAGCTGAAACAGTGTGGTATTGAAAAGAAAGATGATCAGCTCATACTGGCCATCCTCTCAAAGCTGGGCGTTGATTATTCAATGTTTGTTTCGACCTTCTATGCCACAAAACTGATAGCTCGAACCTGGAAGATGCCTAGCCTTGCAAATTTCATGGAATCTCTCACACAAGAACAGAACAAGCTGGTGATGATGGGCACCATCAAACCATCCAAAGATCAAGATTTGATTGCTGGAGATTCGAGGGTGGATTCAAAAAGCAAAAAGAAAGATAAAAAGCCACCTGAGCAAAAGAGAGACAAGAAACAGTCTCCGGAGGATCAACAAGGTCCCAAGAAGAATAACCAGAAGAAGAAGAACAAAGGTGAAATGAACAAGTACGCATACTACAATAAGGGCAATCACTTTGAAAGCTCTTGTATGAAAAATCATATAGACATGCTGACCAATATCCTGGAGAAGAATGGCATCTCCCTTCCAGAAAGCTCAAAGAAGAGAGAAGGAGGATCAAGTTCCAATGACAGAGAGAGAGTTCATGCTCTAGTTGCTGGCACATCAAGCTCACCCAGTTTTATCATTGATTCTAGAGCTTCAAGACACATGGTTTCGACTAAGGAGGCCTTCTCCTCACTAGATATGTCGAAAGGACCATCTATTGTACTGGGAGATGACTATCTCACTGAAAGTAAAGGTAAAGGAAGGATAGATCTTGATCATGGTCAGTTCAGCAATGTGCTATATGTCCCTGGTCTCGCCTCCAACCTCCTGTCAGTGTACCAGATGACCCACACTAGGTCTCCTAAGAAGTTCATATTCTCCCCCGATGAAGTTGAGATCACAGAGATTTCAACTGGTAGAGTCATTGCAAAAGGAGTTGTGAATCATGCTTAAAAGGTATACATGTTCTCACACTTCCTACCTTACTCAAACCCCTCTGCTCTTCTCATTCATGCTAATGAAGCCAGCAAGCTGTGGCATGAAAGATTTGGCCATCTAAATTACAAGTATCTATCTGATCTTAGTGAAAAAGAAATGGTCATAGGGTTTCCCAAGATAAAAGTTTCCAAAGGAGTCTGCCAAGGTTGTATCCTAGGAAAAAACCCAGAGCATAAGTTTGAGAGAGCTAGTCATGAGAGAACCTCTACACCCCTCTAGCTGATCCACAGTGATGTTTCTGGTCCATTCCCTCATAGGTCTATGAGTTAGGACAAATATGCATTGACCTTCATTGATGACTTTTCTAGTTATTGCTGGGTCCACTTCCTGAAACACAAGTCTGAAGTTTTTGGCCTATTCAAAGTCTTTAAGGCTTGGGTTGAAAACCAGTCTGGAAGGAAAATAAAGGCCCTCAGATCTGACAATGGTGGTGAGTATGTCAATTATGATTTTATTAACTATTGTGTAGATGCATGTATTCAGATGCAGCATTCTATCCCTTACACACCACAGCAAAAGGGTGTTGCTAAGAGGAGGAACAGATCACTGAAGGAGATGGCAACATGCATGATGGAGGCCAAAACTTTGCCACCAAAGTACTAGGACGAAGCTATCAACTGTGCAGCCTATATTCATAATAGGGTACTTCACAAACATCTTGATGGTATGACTCCCTTCGAAGCATGGAGTGGGCACAAGCCAGAGGTGACCCATTTCAGGATTTTTGGCTCAAAGGCATGGGCTAGAATCCCGACAGAGAAGAGGAAGGCTTTGCAGCCCCAAAGCCAAGAGTGTCTTTTTGTTGGATACTCTGAAGATTCAAAAGGGTACAAGTTGATAAATTTGATCACAAACAAAGACTTCATTGAAAGGTGTGTTCAGTTTGAAGAAGAACCCCTTGCAGAAGTGGAAGTTGGTGAAGCCTCTTCACCACCTGAACCTCAAGAAGTAAGTAAAGAGTTTGTTGAACATGCTGATTCTTATTTGTCTGATGGATATGAGTTTATTGTAGACCCTAAAAACCCCACAAGGCCAAAATGGGCATCCAAGACACTACATGCAGCAGGTGAGCTAGCCGGGGATCCCAATGACCCAAGGAGGACTAGATCTCAATTTGAGAGTGGTCTGTGCATGAAGGATCCTATGTTTGCTGAAAAATTCTATTTGATGGTGGAGTCTGATCCTCAAACATATGAAGAAGTAGTAGGAGATCCAAGATGGAAAACAGCCATGAAGGAGGAGTTCAGCTCACTCCAGAAGAGCAACACATGGGAGCTAGTGGATCTTCCCCCAGGGAGAAAACTAGTACAGTGTAAGTGGGTCTATAAGACCAAATTTGCTGCCGATGGTTCACCACTAAAGTAAAAGGACAGATTGGTAGCCAAGGGCTACTCACAGGTTCATGGCATATATTACAATGAGACCTTTTCCCCAGTGGCAAAAATGGATTCCGTCAGGCTAGCTCTAGCCATTGCAGCCTCAAGGAAATGGGAGGTACATCACATGGATGTAAAGTGTGCCTTCCTGAATGGAT
>LPNX010064713.1:262077-291750 GCA_001517045.1 Pseudotsuga menziesii | reverse complement strand
CAAATATGCCTTGGACTTGCTGAACAAATTCAAAATGAAGGATTGCAAAGCAAGCAAAACTCCCTTCCTTTCAGGAGTGAAGCTGGAAGAAGCTGATTCTTCACTGATGGTAAACAATACACTGTATAGGCAATTGATTGGCTGTTTGTTGTATCTGACACATAATAGACCTGATATTTGTTATGAAGTAAGTGTGTCTTCTAGATTCATGGATCAGCCTCAAGAGATCCATTGGAAAGCAGCCAAAAGGATCCTTAACTTTGTTCAAGGAACAAGGACACATGGGATCTTCTATAAAGCAAAATCTGATCTTGAATTGATTGGATTTACTAACAGTGATTGGGCAGGTGGTAGCACAGACAGAAAGTCCACATCAGGATATGTGTTCATGCTTGCATAAGGGCCAATCAGCTGGTCAAGCAAGAAACAGAGTGCCATTGCACTCTCATCTACAGAAGCAGAGTACAGAGGAGTTGTTAATGCAACAACTCAATGTTTATGGTTGCAGGGTTTACTTGGAGAGTGTGGCTTCGAACCTGAGTACTCAACTACCATCCATGTTTAAGGGAGGATTTTCCCAAGTTGGTTTTGCCTCTTTCCTTGTTTAAATGGATTTGCAGTATGTAAAGGGTGACTAAGCCTTGTTGCTAGGCCCTATAATTTTCTGATATATTACTCATAAGTCATTCTTAAGGGGGGGTGTTAGAATAATCAACCCATAGTTTACCCACTTAGACATTAATTCCATTATTTTTTCCTTATTTGCCTAGTTCATGTGTCCCAACTTGTGTAAGTTGTTATTTGCCTATCTATAATGGTCAAACTTGCCATATTTGACTCATGGAGCACATGGAAGAGATAAAGGAATCAATTCTTCTTTATTCCTGGCCTCCTAGGTGCCCTTCTGCTTTTTCTGCTTTATTGCCTGCTTTTTCAGTGTTTTAAGGCAAAAGGAAAAGCTAGACTAGGTGAGGTTGACTTGTTTTCTGTCCTAAACATCCTCCTCTCTTTTCTCCATGAAAAAGCATGTATGAGCTGCCATTCCACCACTCTTTATCTTTCCTATGCCTTTTTTCCAATTTGTGAGCTCCATGACAGATTTGGGATCAGCTTTTTATACTTATGGGGGATTTGCTTATTTTTGGTAAGCCTGCTTTATTCTAGATTTGGATGCCTCCTCATGCATTCGATTTCTTTATGTATTCTATTTATTTAGAAACATATGTTATTACAGGGTTGGCTATTGTACACTCAGTTAATACAATTTAGTGTCACAACTCCATATTCAGTCTCTTTTGTGAGCAATTTTGCATGATCAATTGATAATTGTTGTGAGTAAAATTAATCTATTGCTGGCCTTAATTTCCACACTTATCGGTGATACCGATTGACTTAATGAACCATTTGACGATGGATGTGGATGGGGGGGTGCTTCTTCACATTCTGAATAAAGTAGATGAAAGATGCAATTGAAGAATTTGGGTTGAAAGGTGACTCAATTCCATTCTTACGGTACATCAATTATTAGTCCATGCCTTCATTTCCTTCATCATTCTGTTGAATCCATATTCCTAATTGACCATCATCGAGTCATAAGTATTTGTCAACAATTTCTTGCACTTGGGTGCTCTAGGTGGTGTTATAGTCTTATGTATAATTACTTGGAGAGCTCGTCCATGCTCAATCCATGAATCTTCATCCATAGGTGACAGATATTCATTGATGCCCTCTTCTTGTTGAACTCGACTTGACCTTGTAAAATTTCCTTCTGCCTCTATCACTAGGCTTAATTTTCTTTATTTCTAGAGCACACCTTCTTGCTCCCTTATCTCTTCTTGCTGCTTCCTTCTTTTCTTCCGTTAAATATTTTGGATATCCAAAGTTCTTTTATGTGTCATTGTTCCATGTTTTTCATTTTTTTGTTTTGATTCTCCATGGGTGGTAATGTAATGCCTTCATCTGTCGAATCTAATTCATATACTTTATCAAAACATGGTCTACCACCCCACTATTGTCAGCCCAGAAAATGTTTAGTGAGCTAGGGAGTGTTATTTCATTTTCTAAGTAAGTATTCCCACTCTCTCTCTCTTGTATGAATTTTTCCCACCTCCTTTTTTTTTCTTCCCAGTTCGTGTTTTCAGGTGGCACTAATAGCATTGGTCTAGGTTCAATAATATCCACTACTCTTTTGTCAATCAAGAACCTGAACAAGATTGTTGGTAGAGAACAAATAAATTCCTTAGTGAGGTTGTTATAGAACCTTTCTGTGATGTTATCAATAGAAACTTGTTCTTCAATAGTGCGTTCTTCACTGAACTTGTCCATAATTTTTTCGAACCACTCTTATAAGTTCATGTGGCCACGTTGGTTTAGTGTTTGGAGTAGTTATTTCTCATTTTCATCTACTGGTCTTTTCATCCAGGATTTTTTTTGGTGCGATCGATATGAATTCAACAAACGTTTCATGCATCTTGGAGAAGAATTTATCTCTTGCTTGAGCGATAGTCAACTTATTTCTTCTAGCATAATCTTGTAGATAATTTGCTATCTTTTTCTCCCACCATTCCTTAATATCTTTCTCTGATATCATTGGGTCATACTCATTGTCATATTATGCATGTACCATCGACACTAGAACCAATGTTGTAGTCAAGCGGATTGCATAGTTACTAGTGATACGTATTATAGATTATATAAGCAATGATATAAACAAGAGACAAGTAATGGTATATATAACAACAAGTGTTTCTACTACTGAAGAAGAACACATACAAGGTTGATTACATAGATCAAATAGATTCTATATTTGGCTCTCTAGCCTATTTATATAATTTATAAAAGGTTACATAACTACATGTCGGTTCAACTAACCGACATGACCTGTGAGGTCGATAGAACCTATTGATATACTTTACAAGTAGTCATCTGGAAGACCTAGTCGGTTATCCAACTTAGGATCCTCCAACAATATCCCCTCTCATATACTTGAGAAACTAGTTCAGAGGATGGAGTGTTCATATATGGAACTCGATGTTTCTTAGTCTCTATTTGGCTTATAAAAGGAATTCATGGGCATGCATTCCATAAGAAGAAATCAGAGCAACATTACGTTGTTTGAATTAAATTGAGAGATCATCTTTCAATCTATTTCCTTCCTCATATTAGAATACACAAGTCTCACTTTCTCTATTCTCTTAAGAGACAAGTGTTTATCCATTGTTTTCTCCTTCATCAAGGACCAATACCTTGATTCTTTTAACTTATTTTGGCTTTTTTGAAGTTTCTTTAGTTTATGAGTTCTTGATATACCCAACCCACATATACTACTATTCCCTTAGCTACAAAATGCAAGAATAACATGGCATATTTATCACCTGTGTGCCATTTTTTCTCAACACAATATTATGGATACTCCACACTTATTTATGTGCATTGCATGCTAGATAGGTTGTATTTTTTTAAATAAATTAGTTTTGTTGTTGTGCAAGTGCAAGAGCTTAGTGTCCAACCTCTGAGCAACCAAAATTTTTTGTCCCTCTATCCAAGATATGTTTTTTATCCGTAGCATTGTTTTGTTCCACTCTTATGTGCTATATCACACATAAATCATCTTGATAGATGCATGGGATGTGTATTTGTATTGATTTGTAATCTACACAATAAAATCACGCTCTTTATCGAGACTATGGGTCCAATACATGCACAATTGTGTCTTTTATTTATTATTTGTATCTCCACTTTTATAATCATATATAGTTTCGATGCCTTCCTAATAAATAGGAGAATATAACTCACATACAGTTTAATTTTATTTAGTGATTAATAACTTAGTTTAAGATAGGTAGTAAATATGTGACTTATTGAAATATGTTAGGCTAAAGTACTTTAAGGCTTTCAATTGGCCTCTTAGTAGTCACTATTGACTGAATAATTATGCTTTCCATCTCATAGAAATTATTAATATAGGAAGTTAGATTTTAATATCTTGAGTTATAAATATTTTGCTTCTTGTTTGTTTCTTTGTTTTACACAAGATAGTTTAGTTCAATTTTCTCACACAAGAGAATGATCTAAATAATCCTTTATTTGAAGTATCTTCCTTACACTCCTAGTGATATTATAAAATCATACAAGGGTTATAAGTTTTAAATACTTCCTTTTCACACATTTGCTTCAATAAAAAATCTTATGCGGTTGTTATTTGCTTAAAGTTGAATTAAAGTGGATGCAAATGTATCTTTAATTTATGCTATTTTATATTAGTTACAAATTTGAATTTCATTTGCATTCCAAACATATGTGTGATTTCCACTTAAGAACACATTGAGAGACCTAAATACTTTTTCACATCTAGTATTCTCTCCATATTTCACTTTCAATGATCTAGATGGATTAAAATGATAAAAAACTTTGAAATACGCCTATCACATTCCTTAATAAAACTTGGACCTTTTAAAATCAGAATTTCACTTGTAATTCTCAACCAACTATAATCCTCCATGGGAGGTGACAAAATAATATTTTAGTTAGTTTAGGATTGATTGGGATGGGAATCTAATCATTTCCACCAATCTTATACTTTATTGAAACATAGTTTTGTTGAATTATAGAATACTTTAAAATCTTGTTATTATCAACTGTTAAAATACAACCTAGATAAGAAGATGTGGTTCCCAAGGGAAAGAAAGCTTAGGTATAGCTGTATCTTCTCACTGTATCTTCTCACCAAAAATATTCACTTAGATTTTTGTGGAGATTACACTGTACTACATAGACATAAGCAATTATCCGTGCTTGACACAAGTATCTTAGTGGCCAAAATTTAGGACATGAACAAGGAGCAATTGTGACTGCAATTGAATCCAAATTTGGATATCATTTGTTGTTGGTAATGTTGCTAGCCCTTTGTGAACATAGACCTAACATACAACTTGATAAATGACTCTATCTTACTTTATCTAGCCAAGATCGAGGGATTTCATCAGTATCATCAGGTGAGATATTGGAAGGTATAGTGACCTTTGAGAGGAAAGGATGTTATGTATTATAGGGAATTAACAATTATTTTATTTTTTACAAGATCACCTAAATCATAATTTAAAAGACCCAAATTTTGGATTATTTACACAAAGTCTCAAGAACCTACCACTAACTTTGCTCCATATTGCATCTATTGTGGTTGACATATTTTTTCGTTTGTTCATTTATGTTTATATCCTTTTCATCACTCTGATTTGATCACATAGACCATCACCATAACAAAATAAATGAATATGAGGAAGTTTATTAGGATGTAAGGACTTTCCCTTGTCCATAGAGGTTTTTTCCTAT
Organism: Pseudotsuga menziesii; assembly: GCA_001517045.1. Classification (NCBI taxonomy): domain Eukaryota; kingdom Viridiplantae; phylum Streptophyta; class Pinopsida; order Pinales; family Pinaceae; genus Pseudotsuga; species Pseudotsuga menziesii. The sequence goes on along the minus strand of LPNX010064713.1, from coordinate 286,419 downwards.
TTACTCCTTGTTGTTCATGAGGGAGACAATAGTTGGGTACATTCCTAGGAATCATTGTTAGGGTAAGCTAGGAAAGCATGTAACTTTATTGACTCTCTCATTTCTCCCCCTTGAGGTGATCATACAAATCCTTTTGCTTCTCCATGTTGTGGAGGAGACACTACTTCATCTCCACCACTTAGAGAGAATAATCCCTTGTCTTGTCTGCCTCAAGAATGAAACACACCACCATTATCTCCATCCTCACCTTTTAGAGAGGGAAGTACACATACAACTATGGAGGGACCAACCCCTATCACAAACCTTCTTTTTGTGGAAAGTGTGAATCTCTCTAAAATATCTAAACGTATTAATGACCCAATTCATATGATCTAACCTAACAATATAGTCCTATGAAGCTTCCCTCATATATCCAAAAGTTTGAGGGGAAATAGGGAGATTACCCTGCAAAACATGTCACGTCATTTAACCTTTTGTTCTCTTCCAATTTTTGAATACTCTGGAGAACACTTACAAGAACAACATCCAAATGGTTTTCCAACCTAGAATATGTGACTTATTCCACCTTTGAGTCAATCACCACTATTTTCCTCACGTATTTTAAGCTACATATACATAATAACTTAGAGCTTGAAATCCTCACAAAATTTCCGCAAACCAATTCCTCCAATATTGTGGATCAAATCCATGAATGGAGTATGCATCAAAATTTGTGCAAAATAGACATCCAACTATAATTTATATTTGATTGGTTCCTACCCCCAAGGGGTTTGGCTTGTTGGCCAACTCTACGTTTGTTAAGGCATAGAGGTTGTTAAGTAGGTCAGAGGTTCAAATCCCCCCATGCAGAAAGGAAACCTCATGTGTAGTGCCTAGGGGGGGTTAGGTAGGATGCTCAGGGGTTGTAGTTGTACCGACGGAAATCGACCCCGTGTCACACAAGTGCGAAACCTTCCAGCTGTCAATTACTCTATACAAAAAAAAAATATTTGATTGGTTGCTAAAATCACTTAAACCTATGATTGGAAAATGTCTGGAAACTTGCTTTCCCAAGATATAATAAGAGGCCATCATGAAGGACCAACATTTCAACTTAAATTATGTGTAATCGAGGTATCTAAACACCATTCTCCATTATTCCCCTTAGCATTGTTATTTGAACCCAACACCATTGGGTAGATCCCATTCATCTAATGGGATTATTAGGGATATTTCTCTCTAGGGAAATGTTTCCCAACCATCGACGTATCTGTCAATCAAGATATCACAACAATACCAACCATGACCACCTGTATGAGTGGAACTCCAACTACATCAATTAATCCATTAGGTTAGATTAGTTTATGGACCATATAGTCCTACACATATGGATGTTACTAGATCACCTTTAGTAGATCCATGTCAAATGGAACCTCTTGCTCTTAACTCTACATTGTATGGAGCACCTAATGCATATTTTCCCATAATTGGATACAATCCATAGTCTCCATTTTGTCATCCTCCTAGTCCTGATACCATGCATCAAATGGGATTAAATATAGTACATCCTCCTCCCATGCAACAAACTCAAATATTTTAGTTAAACACGATTAATTTCCTTAATCCTCATAATTAGGAGAAGAATAAAGGAATGATTAGGGAGAACTGACAACAAGGAGAGGGGGGAAATACCCCTCCTCGGAAAAAACAAAACCTAGGAAACCTGAATGAGGGGAAAACAATCAACCCAAATAGGGAAATAATGCCAACCTTGGGACCAATTATCATTTCTCCATGTGTGAAGAGTATGGAAACTACACAAACCATTACCCATTGATACCAGAGTGAAAAAAAATTATTGAGGCAAAGAAACAAGTTATAGTCAACCCGACCATCGACCTAATGCACCACAATCACAACAAGTTGTCTAGAAACAACCCTTTGTCAATCAAGTTGTGGTTACTTAACAGTCATTATATTGACCTACAAGGGAAGGGACCTTTCAAAATATTTAGATGAACATGACAGAGGTCAACCTACATAACCATCCTGAAGGGTATGTCGTTCTTGGATCCTCACAAGTTGAAGATGCACCTATCACCTTGAGTGGGAATTTGCAGATACCTCTCCCAAATGGTGATCAAATCCCAAGGATCTGAAAACCATCGCTTCGACAAAATACCCATATCCCCCACATGAAAATTCTTTCCACAACTACAATATGCTTAATTATCTAGATCAACCACTCATTACCATGTTGACTGTTGGTTGTGGATCCTAGTCTTCTTGATTCAGAGATGTTATTTCAGTCGTGTTGGAATACTAACACCCAATTGGGGGATGTGGTGGGGATTCCTCCCCACTATAGTCATTTGGGGAGTGCAGGGGTGGCGATGACTATTTTGGGAGCCCCCGTAGTGAAAATTTAGGAAAAATTCCTCGTAAAATGTTATAATTTCATAGTCATGACTTGGTCAATAATGGGTGATTTAAAGGCCCATGGTTTGGGTATCCCATGGTATTTTCCCATGGTATTCCCTTTATAAAGGGAAGGAATTGTAATATAGATTCGTAATGTATTGTATCAGTGTAAAACAATATCTTTGATTGTGTGAGAGAGACTATGAGATAGTGAAGAGGAAGTGTAGCAGGGTTGCTGCAGGTTGTATCCCTTCATTTTGCTAGATGGTATAATAATAAAGAACTGGAAATTTTTGTGTGGATGTAGACCATCTTGGGTGAATCATGTTATACTTGTGTCTCTCTTGTAATGTGGTTATAATATTTTCATCTTCCTTAGTTGTTGAATTTTTTTATTGTTATTTCTCTACGCTCCTATTTTTCTAACAATTTGTAGTAGATCCAAAAGATCTATTTGGTTGGTAAACTCACAGGAAAGAAAGGTTCCTAGCTCGAGTGGGAGTAATGGAAAAAGCAAGAAATTTTAGGGTCTAGAAATTTAACGGCCAAAACTACCAGTTATGGAAGATGGAAATGGAGGAATATTTGTACTAGAAGGATCTATACCTGCCGTTGGGAGGAAAAACAAAACAATCGATGACTATAAAGGATGAATAATTGGAGGTTCTTGACAGAAAGGAAATGGGAACAATACGACTATGTCTGGCTTCATCAACGACTTTAAATATCTCAAAAGAAAAGACAACAAAGGGTGTGATTGATGCATTCTATAAGCTCTATGAAAAACCCTATGCTTCCAACAAGGTTTTTTTAATGAAGTGTTTATTTAATATGAAGATGTCAGAAGGTGGATCTATTGCTAACCATTTAAAGGAATTTAATACACTTACTAGTTAGCTAAGTTCTATAAAGGTGAACATTGATGATGAGATTAGGGCTCTTCTAATCTTGTGCTTGTTCCCAGAAATATGGAATAGATTGGTCATGGCTGTAAGTAACTATGTCCCTATTTCAAACACTCTTAAATTTGATGATGTTGTTGGTGTTATTCTTAGTGAGGAAATGAGCATAAAAAGCATAGGTGAGACATCAGGTAATGCATTAACCATGGAGAGAAGAGGAATACAAATGGAAAGAGGAAGGATCCTAGGTAATACAACAATTCTAGAAAGGGAAGATCCAAGTCCATATTTGGAAATATAGAGTCTTGGAACTATGGTAAGAGAAGAAATCAGAAGAAATACTATAGAGCTCCAGGAGACAGGAAGCAGGAGACTACTCAGGAAGAAATTGTAGGAGATGATTTTCTATAAGATGCTTTGATTCTTGTATTATATAATACTAGTGATTACTTGGTAGTGTATTCAGGGGATTCATATCATGCTACACCCCATAGGAAATTCTTTCATGATTATGTTCTAGATGATTTTGGACATTTTTTATTGTGGAACGATGAACTATGTAAAATTGTTGGAATGGGTAAGGTATGGATTAAGTTAAATAATGGAAATGAATGGTTTTTTAATACATAAGGCATATTCCTACTATGAAAATAATCTGATCTCAACAGGGTAGTTGAGAGATAGCAGTTTTATGTCTATGTTTGGAAAAATGTGTGGAAGATCGCTAAAGGAGCACTAGTAATACAAAAGGAGATAGGATAGGTACGTTGTATTTATGTCATCATAATACTGATTATTCTATCTTTGTATATTCCACAAAAATAGGTGCATCATTGGGGAATCATAGGCTTGGCCACATGAGTGAGAAGGGGATGCAGATTCTCCAGTTAAGGAAACTGTTTCCAGATATGAAGTAGGTAAGTTTGGAATTTTGTGAGAACTGTGTTTATGGAAAACAAAAGAGAGTTAGATTTCTCAAGGCCGGGAAACATAAGAAGAGTGAAAAGTTAGAGCTTGTGCATATAGATGTATAGGGACCTGCTTAGGTACAATATATTAGTGGCTCTCGTTATTATGTTACTTATATTGATGATGCAACTAGAAAAACTTGGTTTTATTGCATTAGACATAAATATGGTGTGTTTTCTACTTTTAAGAAGTGGAAAGATTTGGTTGAAAATGAGATAGGGAAAAGGTTGAAATGTCTCAGATCTAATAATGTAGGTGAATACTGCAACACTGAGTTTGAGAGTTATTGTTATTGCAACACACGAAAATGGTGTGTCATAAAGGATGAATAGGATGATCATGGAGCGCGCAAGGTGTATGAGATTGCATGCACAGTTTCCCTTACAGTTTTGGGATGATGTTGTAGATATTGTTCTTTATTTAATAAAAAGAGGGCCTTTAAGTGCTTTGGATGGTGGAATTCTAGAGGAGGCATGGACAGGTAAAAAGGTAAACTAATTACTCATTTCTAAGAAATTTTGGTTGTGAAGCATGTGTCCATATTGAAAAAATAAAATAGAACAAAGATTGAGGCTAAATCTAATAAATGTAGCTTTATTGGATACGAGGTTGATGATTTTGGTTATCGCTTATGGGATTATGAAAATCACAAAATCATTAGGAGTAGAGATGTAGTATTCAATGAAAAGGATATGTACAAGGATCAGCTATAGGGAAAGAAAGAGGAAAAGGGAAACCCATAGTACACGATGCTTAATGAAATCAAAGAAAATGAAGTTCCAAAGGCACCAGAAAATCAAGAGCGCACAGCAACAAGTATCTCAAACTCCTCCAAATGTAAGAAGATCTACCAGGTTAAGTAGACCTCATGAATGATTCTCTCATTCACTGTATTATTTATTGATGACTGATTCTGATGAACCGAGATGTTATAAAGAGGCAATGCAGGTAGAAACTAGAAAGAAGTCAGATCAAGGAATGAATGAGGAGATGGACTCATTGGTGAGAAACAAGACTTAGGATTTGGTTTAGTTGCCTACCGGAAAAAGAGCATTGTAGAATAAATGGGTTTACAGGTTGAACGAAGAAGATGGAGGAAAGACGCAATACAAGGCTAGACTTGTTGTGAAGGGGTTTGCACAAAAAAAAAATTATAGAATTTTCTGAAATATGTTATCCTGTTGTTAAAATGACTTCAATTAGGATTATTTTAAGTCTAGTGGCAGTAGAATATTTTCATCTTGAACAGTTAGATGTAAAAATAGCCTTTCTCCATGGGTATTTGGAGGAAGAGATTCATATGGTGTAGCCACAAGGGAAGGAGAATTTGGTTTGCATGTTGAAGAAGAGCTTGTATGGCCTAAAACAAGCTCCAAGGAAGTGGTATTTAAAATTTAATAAGTTTATGACAGAATAGGGTTATAGTAGATGTCATTTTGACCACTATTTTTATTTCAAGAGGCTATATAATGGAATATATATTATCTTGTTATTGTATCTGGATGGCATGCTTGTTGCAAGGTCTAGCATGCATGATATAAATGTGCTCAAATGAAATTATCTAAATCATTTGCGATGAAGGATTTGGGTGCTGGAAAGAAAATCCTTGGTATGAAAGTAACAAGAGACAGGAAAATTCACAAATTGGAATTGTCTCAAGGTGAGTACATAGGAAAGGTGTTGGAGAGGTTTAGAATTCAGAATGCAAAACTAGTGAGTACACTATAATGTCCCCAAAAATTGAAAATAAAATAAAAAAATTATAAGCTAGTAAAAACTACCTAGACGAAACATTATTCACTTGCGGAACTATATCGTACACTTCATGTACCACTTTTTACTCGTAAGTTGTTCTTATGTTTTGTCATTTACCTTCAGTTATTATTATTAATGTATTTTACTTACGATGTCGTAGTGCTATTTTACTACTTATTCTTATGTTTATACTTTTGTCGCTTATGTGTTGTTACTGGATTTAAATAGTTCATCCTTTCTGCATAGTCTCACTTGTTAATTATAAAGTTATAACTTAACTTTGTTTGTGGAAACAAAGTGGGCGGAGTGGCGGGACTCGTTCTCCCATGACAGTTTGAGAGGTAAAGGTGTTTACTTGTCTCCAAGCCTACTTAGTTCTTTAAACTAAGGAACCTTTTTTACTTCTCTTGCAGTTCATACTTTGTGACATGGTCTTGTTTTAAAGAGTACTAAAGGTCCTGATCCTAAATAACATACTTCTAGTTGATGTTGGTTCCTTGCCATCTCAGAATTATAACCAGGTAAAATACTACTTCCCTCAATTTAGCTATCATTGCTAAATTTCCTGTATATTACACATGCTTCACTATGGTTTCGTAATTCGGCATTTTACATCTTAGTATCATTTCGTTCTATGTTTATTTTATGAAATATTATTAACATCTCCTATATAATTCTTACTGCAGGTTACGTTCGTGGCTTTAAAAACCAGACCTTTGACTGTTTGAGGGTTAAATGTTTAACATGGAATATTCCATATGCCATGTTCACTAACCATTAAGCTTAGGACAACATTATTATGTTTAAGGCTTTAATCCTATGGTTTAAATGTTATTATGTTTTAAGCCTTGAGGCTTGACTTAGGACTAGCGCATACCATACTTGGACTTTGCACTGACCTTAACTATGCAATGTGTTTAAACCTTCTTATAACATAAACCTTGTAATGTTAACATGGTGATATGATTTGGACCATATATGATGGGTTTTAATGATTGCATGGAAATGGAAACCAATACCGATTCGACGTAACCCAACTATAGCATAGTGGGTTTTGGATTTGGTGGTGGAAACTAGCTGGTGCCATTAATGCACCTTGGTTTTTGTGGCATCCTTCCCTTAGACTTGGCTCACGATGATTTGGTCATTTCGTTTCACATTTGGGGTTTGTCTTGGCTCTACGCAGAGGTTATGGAGTCAACCTTTAGACCTGGAAGATGAGCTTTGTTTTGGAGTTTTTGTGCTTGCGAAATCGTGTTGCTTTGAAGCTTACTCGTTTCCATACTTCTAATGCAAGGTTTCATTGTTTGGTTGCAAGTATCGAGGGATAGTGGAGAGCAGCTTGACTCTAGCTATGTCATGGTTTCGATTGTGAGCAAAATGCAAGGTAAGCCTTGCCAACAAGCTTGTGCTTGTTGTTTCTCATCCTGTCTACATGGTGTTTCGTCATTTGATGTTGGGGTTCTCTATGGGGTTTGAATTCGCCTTCAGGATTTGTATTGCACAGACTTGGGTTTTAAAATTAATGGTGTGGGTTTTGGTCGTGGGAAAAACTTCACGTTTCTCACAGGCAATGTGTATTTAGGTTTTGGGTTAAATGTAAATCATAGATGGATTTGGGATTTTGAGTCATGGGCGGCACCATTGCTTGCACTGGTGCCATAGCCCATTGGTATGCTTGCGTGGGCTTCGTTTTGGCTTTTAATGGTGACTGTGTGGAAAGACTGCGATGATGGAAATACTGTGCAATGTAAATACCCTGCATTTTATAAGATGGTCATGGTTATTTTACTTATTGTGTGTGTATGAAAATGTATGCTGCATAAATGGTTTATTACCATCCTAGATCCAAATCCTAGGCTCTATCAAGCGCCGAGAGGGATCAAATTTCCCGAGATGCAAACCTCTTCTCAGTATTGCATGCAAAAAACTTACATATATTGAAATATAAATGGATTTCCTTCTTATGATAGTTTACATCATCATATTAATATAAATATTAATTTTATATTTAATATAAATTTAAATTTAAATTTAAAATAAAATATAAATTATAATTAAAATTGTGTTTTAATTTAATTTCTTTAATATATATTTCAATATATTTATATTTTAATATACATATATATATTAAAATATATATTAATATTCATTTTGAATTTGAATTTTTAATATAATGTTACATAATATAAACACAGTTCATATTCCAGGCCTTTGAACAGCATATATATATATATATATATATATATATATATATATATATATATATATATTAATATATTTTAATATAGCATTGTATTTTGATTTTTTTAAACACTATTTTGGAGGAACCTGAGGAGTAAACTTTCTTTGAATTAAGTACAGTAAAAAAACTATGAAAGAGAACTTTAAGAATTGTCGAATTTAAAAGGATTCAGATTCATTGCGAACTCTTCAGGCAATGATTATTTGCTACAGAGAAAGCAAAGCTACGGTTTTTTCAGTAATTCATTTTAATTATTATTTAATTAGAGTGATTAGTTGTGTGTTCTAAATATTTGTTATCTCATTAGATTGATTGATTAGCTCTGTGTTCTAAATATTTAAGTCGAAATAAACTCTTGCATGCATGGGCATGGCTATTTATATTGTGAAGTTCAATCACAAATTAATGGGTAAGTTTGCTCAGTAAACACAAATCACACTTACTCTGTACTAATTGTAGAGGATCTATATGGTTAAACTTAAATGCATAATTCATATGAGTTAAATATAAATTTAGCATATAAAAACTGGTCAGACGTGAACAAACAAATTAAGTACAGTAAAAGAATTGCAATCCATATATTTTTTTTGCGAGTCAATTTTCAGGGTTGCCGGATTAAAAAAAGATTCGGATTCATTGCAAACTCTTCCTGTAATGATGCAGTGCTGCCAAACTTTTCAATGTATTATTTCTGAACGGAATTAATGGTCCTAGAATTTGGGGACCAAATTAGCAGCGTCTAAGAGGAAAATTAGTTGCAGACTCACGCCCATGTAACATTATCACACAATCTTGCATTGCATCTGAATTCATTATATTCTGGGAGTCTGAAAGCCTAGCATTGCTTTTTGATTTTTTTTAATTATTTGAATTTGATAGTATACAAAGAAGAAGGGAGGAGCTAATTGAAATTAAAATTTAAATATGAATTTGATAACATACACACAGAAGAGGGGAGGAGCTAATTAAACACATTTAGATCTGCATTTGATAATATACACAAAGAAGATGGAGATGGGAGGAGTTAATTTAAATTAAAATTTAAAATTTAAAATAGATTACCTGTTGGTGTTTATATACATGTAGCTTTAATTTTAATTGTTTACATAACTTTACATAACCTTACATAACCTTACAACCTTACATAACCTTACAAGATCTTCCCCATAACGTTATGTAATGTTACATAACGTTACGTAACGTTACATAATGTTATGTAAAGTTACAAGATCTCCCCCATACTGGGCTGTAGAGTGCCTCTCGACGCAATCAGGGTTTTATGAACAGGCATATGCCTTCATTGAGGTCTGTGTGTTTGAGTATTTATATTTGGTTGAAAAGATTGACAGCATGGGATAATGCCACACCATAAATGGCTTGAGCCTTTCCCATCGTGGATGCGATAGCTTCACTATGGCATCACTGTTTATATTTCATTTATTAGTTTATCGAGTGAATCATTAATAGAGTAGTTTTGTTATTAAAACCATATTGTGTATTTTTATTTGCCATGTCGTGGCTTGGGTGAACGTTGTGCATGGTTTCAAATGGTTGTTTTACTGTTTTTAGAGATTTTGTGGATTTAGTATATAATGTAGATTATATACATGCCAGGGGTGCAAGTCCATGATGGCATTCATCGCTGTGGTTATACTTTTAAATCGACAGTGTTAATACTTATATTGGTTGAGTTCGTGCTTACAACATTGGGAAGAAATCAGGGTATTACGACCTCACTATAGCGTAATGATTTGTTATTGTTTATTTAACAGCGTTGATGTTATCTAATGTAGCCCGCATAGTTCAATGAATAGTGTGGCCTTGGTAAATAAAGGCCACAGGGTTGAATCATGTGCCTGGATATTTGTAATACGTTGTAATTTATTTGGACGAGGGCTGGGCTTGCATGCCCACGGGATTCGATTCCTGTCCCTATTTGTAATACTTGAGATTATAATATGATTTTTGATATTGTTTAATACAAGTGATTCATGCGTAATGATATATTTGTGTAATTCGTTATATGGAATGTTTGATGAGTTGTGTATAAATGTTTTGGTTAATTTATAAATGATGATTATGAGCTTTATTAGATGGGGCCTTGGAATAATTAAGCATGTAATTATAATGTTATTTCTTTTAATACTAAGACTATGTAATTTATATGTGAACAGAGATGTGTTAATTGGACCAAAAGAAGGGTCACGACACTTCTTACTTATTTAATTATAATGTTGTTATTGAATAGAATGATTTGCTATTTAGTTTGTAGTTAATGATACAAACCTTGAAAGGTATTAATGGTTTATTTATCTTGGGTTTATATGTATAGATAGCTTTCAGATTTATTTATGTATGATGACTACATCTTCCTTTATATATATATATATATATATATATATATATATATATATATAGTAGTTTAGTTTATAAATAGTACCTTAGGTTATCTAGTTTGTATAATTATTTATTTAAAACTTGTTTCTAGATTAATCTAATTTAACCTATAACATGTCTCTACTGACAAGTGGAATATGTCAGTAGAGTTTATAAAACTAAGTGAACGATATTAACAGGTCTGAAATGACCTAGTTTATACACAACCCAATTTTATCAGTAATACTACTACATAATTTAAACTAGGGTGTAGAACCCTTAATGTTCATTAACAAATGAATTGAACTTACATAAATAAACCAATGAATAAACCCTGGATAAACTGATATAAGAAATCCTTACAACCTAGGGTTAATATATTTAAACTACAAACCCTAGCAATTGTAAATAGAAAGACCTATACTTTAGGTTAGGAAATGCATAGTAATCATTTACCTAACATATCTAACATGTAATCAAGGAAAACAGAATAAAAAGTCTAGGGATTCATATCTATAAATTGAAGCTCTATTAATGGCTAAACCTGCACACTACAATAACCAGCATTAACAATTCAAGATAGATCTGACCTCTATTTTTTATGACCAAATCACTTCAGAACTACCATGTTCCACCAAACCATGACCCAGAACCATTCCAATTTTTAATCCAAATCCCCCCAAGCTAGACTCCAACAAGAAAGTAGCTTAGAGCTCCTAAGGTAGGTTTCCTATCTGGTGTATCAGATCTAGATCAGTTCTCCTTTTCCTTCTAGGAAAATGATTCCTCAAGAATTTACTTGAGAACAAACAGATAGAAAATGACTCCTCTAATGATAGATCAAAACCCAAGCCTTTACTTGGCTTGAGTATTTATAGACAAACTTTTCAGTCAAAAGGGATAGTTAAATCAAGAAACCTTGGTTTCTTTATTTAACCCTTTTCAATTACTTTGGGTAGTTATTAATATTTTAACTTAGGATCTTTCTACTAGTTCCTAGTTAAACTTTTAGGTTTTGGACTATTTATTACCTTTTAATAATAAATAATAATTGATGGAGCTTCTTCTTCTTCTTTCATTTATTTATATTATTAATACCTTTAATTTTGTATACATACCATGTATAAAGTACATAATAATATAACATTTTTTTAACAATGTCTTTGGCATCATATACCATGATCCCTAGACTTAATGACACTTCTTCATTAAGGTCAAGTAGGTAGATGGTTTAGGTATACTAGGCTAGGAAACTCTAAACATCCTTGCATGTTGGATTTCCCTTGTATAACATGGTAGCTCTTCAGTACTTTGATGAGAATATAGAAATTCAAAATTTCATTTAATCACTTATAAATAAGTATGATGAGATCAATATTTTTCTTGAGTTGTTTTCACTCGAAAGTTATTAAATTCTTTTCAGTAACCCCCAGCACTCACTAGATCCCGTACTCAATGCTTTAATAAGGAGTTACAATTCAGTGCAATTCCATAACTCCTCGCTCAACACTAGTGCTAGGATGTACTTGTATGATACACCTAAGGATACAATGGCCAAAGATCCGATGTTCCAGATCTTATGCTCAACGTCAACATGGAAGGCTCAAGGTCTTATGCCTGACACATCCAATTATATTTTCATGTGTTCCATAGTTTCTTGCTCAACACAAAGGTAAGTACTCATGCTCCAGAGCTTCTCTCTCAACACAAATCATTAATCACTCAAGTTCTCTAGAGCTCCTCGCTCAACACAAAACATCAATCACTCAAGTGCTCCAAATATCCTTGTTCAAAACAAAACATCTCATCAATCATGTGCTTCAGGGTCCATGCCCAACACAAACAAACATATACATATATTATTAATAAGTGTCTTATGCCCAATATATAAAACAAATCATCATGTTCATATGCAGTGGGGTATTCAACCCAATATAAAAATAAAACATCAAGATAATCATCATAATCAATAGGCACATGCCTATAAACGTTAGGTCCAAAATTCAAGATATTACATCCCTCTCCGCTTAGAACAACACCGTCCTTGGTGTTCTAGGGACTTGGAATGATATCATGAAACAAGGCAGGGTAATCCTTTCTCATGGTGGGCTTGTTCTCCCAAGTAGCCTCATTGGCCTCAAAGTTCTTCCATTGCACTTTCAACTGGACCACGGTATGCTTCTGAAGCTGCACTCCTCTCTTGTCTAGTATATGAGTAGGCTCAAGGGAAAACTCCCCTTCAGGCTCCACTGGCTGTAATAGGGACCAATCAACAACATGTTTGGTATCATAAACATATTTCTTTAAAAAATATGCATGGAAAACATTGTGGACTCTTACATTCGTAGGCAATGATAGTTCATAAGCCACTGGTCGCTCTTTCTTGGCCATTATTTCAAAAAGTCCGCAAAATCTAGGTGCAAACTTACCGCTCCTACCCAAGCTCAATGAGCTTCATTTGGCTTTTGCTTTCAAGTAAACATGATCAACTCTTTGAAATTACTTATCATTTCTTTTCTGGACCGCATAAATTTTCTGGCGGTATTGTGCTTCTTTAAGGTTCACCTGGACCTTAGTAACCAACTGTTCCAAGTCCATCAACAAATCAGGCCTTAACATGAGCCGATACACTAGGCTATCCCAAGTAACCGGTGTTTTACACTTCCTCCCATAGAGTACCTCGAAGGGAGTCATCTTGGCGGAAGTCTGATAACCATTGTTATACGCAAAATATGTGAGGTGTAGGTAATCCTCCCACTTCATGGGATTGTTCATGACATACATTTGGAGCATGTCCTCCACAATTTGGTTTACTCTCTCTGTCTGCCCGTCTATCTGTCGGCGATATGTAGTGCTAAAGTTCAACTGTGTCTCCAATCCAGAGAATAAATATCTCCAAAATTTTTCTGTAAAATTAACATCTCAATTCGAAATAATTTCCTTGGGTATCCCTTGCAATCTAAATATCTATTTCAAGAAGATATCTGCAATGTTCATGGCCTGTAGTTTGACTTCACAAGGATGAAGTGTGTTTCTTTTGACAACTTGTCGATGATCACAAATATATAATCATTTTGCTTCTTACTTTTCAGTAAACCAGTGATAAATTCCATATTAATGACCTCCCACTTCCATTCTAGAATGGGTAACGGCTGCAGCAATCCCACAGGATGCTGATGCTCATCTTTGACTAGCAAACATTCCTGACATTTTGAAATAAACATTGCAATGTAGGACTTTAACTTAGGCCAAAAAAAGTGTCTCTTAACAGCGGATATCATTTTTTTATATCCCGGGTGCGTAGAGTAGGGTGCCCGATGAAATTCCGTGAAGATGCTGGACCGAAGGTCCCATCCTTCTAGAACATACAAGTGATCCTTGGACCATAGAAGTCCAAATTTGTCTACCTTGTATTATTTTTGTTGTTGAAACGACCTGTGCTCCTGGAATTTCTTAAGGATTTCTACATAGAAGGGGTCATCTCCATTGACTGCTCTAATCCTCTGGTGCAAATCTGCATCTGTTTGAATCAAGGTCACCTCATAAATCATATGAGTTCGTCGGCTCAAAGCATTAGCAACCTTATTCTCTTTTCCCTTAGTGTGCTTTAGCTTGAAATGGTACTCACTGAGGAAAGCCAACCATTTGGATTGCCTCGCATTCAGATCCGGTTGATTAAATAAATACTTCAGACTCATATTTTCCTGTCTTCAAAAAGAACTTCCTTCCCATGAGGTAGTTCCTCCACATCCTCAAAGCATGGATGATGGCAGCTAACTCAAGATCATGCATAGGGTAATTTTTCTCATGCTCTTTTAACTTCCGTGATTCATAACAATTCGCATGATCATTAAGCAAGAGGAATCCTCCAAGTCCTTCCTTGCTTGCATCCGTTCAAAGAACGAAATCCCCATTAGGATCTGGAATTCATAACATCGGTGTGGTCATCAAAAGTTTCTTAAGATTTTGAAAACTTTCTTCACACTTAGCGGTCCATAAGAACTTACTTTATTTCTTCTGCAAAGTGGTCATGGAGCAAGCGATTCTCGAGAAGTTCTCAATGAACTTTCGATAATATCCAGCTAATCCCAAAAAGGACCTAATTTTAGTGACACTAGTAGGGGTAGGCCAATCCTTTATGTATTTAATATTTTCTGGGTCCACATCTATCCCTATCTCGGAGATAATGTGACCTAAGTACTTTATCTGTGGTTTGTAAAAATCACATTTACTACAATTAGCATAAAGCTGGTGTTCTATCAACACTTGTAGTACTATGCGAAGATGTTCTTCATTTTCTTCTTTATTCTTTGAATAAACCAGCATGTCATCTATAAATACCACGACAAACTTATCCATATACTGTTATCTACCTAAATGGCACTTCTCCATCCGAGTGCCGACATTCCCTATGTTGGCACACAAAAGGACATTTATGGATTGAAGGTTGCCTAAAACACTATAGATAGGCATGTTATGAACTACATTCATTATCCATACAGCTTGCCATTTTTACCTTTGAATATGTCAAGTGGCGTACGTGCCTTTGCCTATATGCAACCCGCATACATATGTGACTTTTCCTATAGCATGTCGTGTACTGTACATGAGTCTTTGCAATTGCAACCCATGTATAGATCTGTATGCGGGCTTCCCTTATATCAACTCGTGTGTCATACGCGGGTTTCCAGTACCAATACCCGCGTACACCTTCCTTTGACATTAAAAATAATAAATCGCGATTATTTGAGATTTGTTAAGCCCTTAACTATAACCATCTTAACTGTCTCAACCTCCTCAACCCTCAAAACTGCCTTATTTCACTAAGTATAAATAAAGCCCTTGGGGAGGGTATTAATCAATGATACTTGGAGAGCAAAGTTATGCTGGTGGTGTCTATCCAGAAGTACTTGGAGCAGTGGAACTCAAAATCCTTTAGTTGCAGAGGAGTCCTTGTCTCAGGCATTGGGTTGTAATCTTTACTCATTCACTATTGTTAATAAAGAGAATCCTTCTTCCATATGTGTTTTTGAATGTCTTTCATGTATCATGGTTTGATGAATACTTATAATTAAGCACTCTGTATATGATTTATATAACCCGTTATATATACATGTATTATTCTGCACTTGGAGGATTTGCTCTTGAAAAGTGAAGGAGAAGCATCCCTTAAGGCTTTGGAGGAGAAGCAAAGCGAAAAAGGACAAAGCTAGGATCAACTGTTGTGAATCGGGTGAGTCTATTCTATCCTCTTATTTCCTTTTCTGTACTCTAGAGTTGATTGCCTGCAAGTTTTATGAGTATGTTGGTAACCCCAGACCTTCGGTTATAAGGTGTTTATTCCTGTACAACAGAACTAGCAACTCCGCTGGGGAGCCCAGACTGCTGTAGGTTATTTCTGTCACCCTTGACCTGTCTTTGCCTTGAAGTTTGTGTGTGGTATTTTATCCTGGTTCATGCTTACCATAGTGTTTGAAAGCCTTGTGGATTTTTCTTTTTTTTGAGAAAAATTTTGTACCTGTACGTAGGTTGTTCTCATACATAGTCGCGTACAGAGGCCTGCATATGCAGGTTGCTCTCTTGGACAGTCATGTACAATATGCGAGTTTCCCTTATACACAGTCGCGTACAAGCCTGGAAATAGGGATTTTTGGGCTACAGTTTGCTTGTCCCTGTCCTTTGGTGATTCCTGTTTGTTAGTTGGATTTCTTTATAAATACTATGCAGTTAGTCTGAAGACCTTGGTGATCACACTTTGTGCTTTCTCACAAAGCCCTTGGGTTTCTTTTGTTTGGATTGTCTTCTATTGGCGTTTTGAAGTAGGTTGGCCTGTTTGGGTTATAGGTTGAAGTGTCTCTGTCCGAATCAGTGATCAGGGTTTCGGGCATTGTTTTTCTAGTCTATCTTTGGATAATGGTTGGTTTATCACTTACATTTGTGAGTTTACAGTGATTTCTTGTCATTGTACACACCCAAGCTAGGGTTCCCAGTCTCCCTTTGTTGGTTGATTCTTGGTTTTATTGACCTGTTTACTTTAGTTTGCTTATTTTATACAGTTGATTTGATCCAAGTATACTCAAGTTTAGTGCATTTTAGGTGAATAATAGAGTTTGAGCATTTTAAAAAGTGAAAAGAAAAACATTTTCAAGCTTTTGCATTTGCTTTTGCATAAGTAGTTTTCATTTCAGTTTTAAAATATAATCTCAAAAACTACAAAAATAGTCTTAGTTTCTCTTTATCGCTTGCATTTGTTCATCAATCTATATTTACAAAAAGAAAAAGAAGTTTTTTTTAATAGTGGCAATTTTCTTTGAAAAAATACACCTTTACTTTTTTATTTCTTATCAAGTCAAAAACACCATAGTTCATCACTTCATTTCCTTCTGAGTAAGAAAAATCCCTTTAAAATGAACGCAATAATTAAAATTTACTAGTAATTTTTATTTTTAGGGGCCTTTCACCTACTAGCTTAAGATAGACTTGTGGGATAGGAAGTGTAAACTTCCCATAAGTTTTAAAATTCATACGTAGTGGACCATTCTTTAGGTAAATCCTTGAATTTATCAATTGTATATGGGAAGCTCCTCTCAAAAGGGAGTCAAGCACAAGGCCACGTGGAGGCATTGGACTGAGGAGATAACCCTCTGATTCCTTGTCAAAACGTAAATTAGGACTTTTATGCATCTGGGGATTCTGTCCTAGATAGTCTTTCAAGCTCAGCTACCCTACCCATGCGTATGAGTCAGGCTTGCAACTGTCCCCCCAGACTGTTGGTATAGCTAAGGTAGCCTTTAGTCTCTTGACATTTAGGGTTCATACCTAGGTAAACTGGAAGGCTATTTCTGGTTCACCTTGGATGGGCTTGGAAGGTAACCCTTGTTGAAAGTGTGGGAAGGTGGTGGGTGATTCCTCCTCTTATGCCTAAGAACCACTTCAAGGACACCAAGTAATCGTTCTTCAGCTTTCTTCAGGAAAGCATATCTTTCACCCTTGTTTGATTGTTTGAGGCTTTAGGATTTTTTACAATGTGTGCTCTGTGGTTTTTCCTTTGTTTAGTTGGCCTTAGGGTTTGATTTGTTAAATTTTCAATCATGGAGGACCAACCTATAAGAAGGTCAAGAAGTTTGTGAAACCTTCCTCCTCTTGTTACACTGGAACCTCAATCTCCACCCCAAAGGCGGAGATTGGACATGAACGGTTCATTTGAACCGGTAGGAGTAAGTGAAGTTCTAGGTGAACCAGAACTTATAGCTAACCGTTTTGATCTTGATATATTTGAGATAGAATACTTGCATACTGACGAGTTTGCAAGTAATTTTAACACACCCTTGACTGATTTAAACGATCCTATGATCGTTCAGGTTAGACCTTTTGATTCACCTGTTTTAGGTGTCCCTGTGGCTAGGATTATGTCTTCTACAGGAGAAAGTTCTTTTGTGTTCACCTCAGCCCTTCCAGTTGAAGGGGTACTACCTCCCCCGGTAAGTGCCCCTAGATCTAGTATACCTTCTACACCTTTGACTCCAGTGAGCTGGGTGGTCCAACCACCGGTTCACTCAAACCTAGTGGGTACTTCTGGTGATATGGTTACTGGGATTCCTAGTACACCTACTATTCCTTGTTCCTTTCCATACACTACCCAGAGTGGTCCGATAGGATCCTCGGTGTTCATCCAAGGATTCCCTTGGAATGCGGGGCACATCCCCCCATCCACTCCATACATAGGCCCATCACCTTCGTATGTAGGAGTGTAGTTTGGAAACAATACCTCTTATGGGAAAAGTTTTCAAACTCTGATTTCGGCCTTGTTTGCGAGCTCTCCCTTTTTGTTGTTTAGCGAAGGGATACTGACTCCTGTCTTTCAGACCCCAATTTTGATTGGGATGGCCCGAACTTCTTATACTGCACCTCCAACTCACAATCCCATGGCTGGCGGATGGAATCCATTTCAGATTAATCTACCCACTTCGCAACTGGTGGCATGGGGCAACCCCACCTTTACCTATGGGAATTCGGGGGTAATTCCCTCTAATCCCTGGGCTGGCATATTTAGTGCCCCGGTTCGACCCAAAATTCCATTCCTAGCAACGTTAAACTTTCCAGATTTGTCAAAGTTGATGAATAACCCGGTGAGGCATGACCCCTCGTGGCCATTAGTTCCCACCAAATTGTCGTCGGACATCCCTAAATTCGAGGGCAAAGTTAGTGAAGATCCTAGGGATCATGCCACCACATTTCATTTATGGTGTTCTTTGAATTCAGTGAATGAAGATTCAGTTAGGTTGAGGCTGTTCCAGAGAACATTAACAAATACTATGGAAAAATGGTATATTGAATTGCCTTCTACTGCTTTCAGTAGTTTCTGGGACTTAGCTAGTGCATTTCTTAGCCACTTTCAACTTTCAGTCGGATATGATTTCGGAACGGACTTGTTATCTACCATTAGGCAGAATAAGGCTACCCACGTCTCGGATCACGTCCAAGAGTGGAGGAGGCGAAAGAGCCTTATAAAATCCACTATCCCTCCTGAGTTTCTCCTAGAGTGGTTCCTTAAATCCCTGTTGCCCTACATATCTAAGGACGTATCCACCTCAAGAGTGACGAATGAAGAAGAAGCCATTCTTAGGGCCCAGCAATTGGATTTTATTTATTCACAATCTAGGATCTTGTATGAGATTATCCCTGAGGTATCAATGCCTACGCACGATGTAGAGTAGCCTAAGCCTGGACCCCATGCCAATGGTGTGGTTGGGTCCGTAAACTCTCCCACCGTAGAGTCTTTGGCTAAGCAACTTCATCAGTTGTCTGTCAAGCATTCTATGGTGGAGGTAGCAAAGGCTACCCCCTCCCCCCAGAGTGCAAATGTTTTTGCACAAACCTCTCAGAAAGGCAATTAGCAGCCCGGTGGGAAGAAAAAGAGAGGAAAGAAAAGAGAGGGAAACCAAAACAAGCAGAAACCCGTGAACAATGATGATGGGGGCAAGAAAGAAAATAATAAGGTTAAGTTCCCATGCAAGTTGTGCCACGAGGACCACCTTACTCACCTTTTTCCCCTTATGGAACAAGCCCAGAAGCTACTTAAAGGTCAACAACCGGTTGTCCTGAAGGATCCTTTTACCCAAGGATAGAACTCTACTTCAGCTTCTAATGTAGCAGGGGGCACTCAAAATGCCCCTGACCCAAACTATATCAACATGGTTCAATCTTTGACTTTGTTACAGATGAGGAATAAAAATTATGAGAAAGAGACTTCTGAGAAGGGTAAAGCTGTAGGTGAAACTTCTAACCCTCTCACGATAGAGAACCCTGGTGAAACTATGCCAAATATATCGAAAGGTGTCTTCAAGAAGACCTTGCATAACCCTAATGCTAGGGCTGCTTCCAACTACTGCATGGTTGAATATCTAGCCCAAACTCCGTGTGCAATGTCAGCTTTAGAGGTGTTACAGAGTTGTCCCAACTAGCAGGATGCCCTATTAGAAACTTTAGGTAGCATGGACTCATCGAGTCTCATGGCGAAATTTCATTTGTCTAATGTCAAAATTCACCTACCTTATCATGTAGCCTTATCAATAGATGTCATCCATGGTGGAAATACCATTGGAAGGGCAGTTGTTGATGAGGGTGATCCTACATGCGTTATGTCCATGACCTATTGGAAATCTCTCGGATCCCCAGAGCTAGTCCCGTCAAACACTCTACTTACTATTTTCGATGGAAGGTCCTTCCATCCGCATGGTATCTTGCCATCTTTTGAAATTAAGCTGGCAGGGAAAGCAGTGTCTGTTGAGGTGGAAGTGATTGATTCTCCTTTGGACTATAATCTACTTCTAGAAATAAACTAGACTTATGCGATGTCCGCTATTGCATTGGTCATCTTTCGTGTAGTGGTTTTTCCACATGAGGGCAAGTTGGTTACTATTGACCAACTTGATTTTACTCGAAAAGGTCGTTTAGAGTCTAATGAGTCCGCTCTGCCATTAGTTGATTAGGTCAAACCTGCTGCACATAGCTTGGGGGCTGGAATGTACACATCATTGATGGGCACATTTGATCTTCCAGCCCCGGTTAATTATATTGGTTCTACTAGTGTGGGGAGGTCCATAGCTACGGTTGTTGATAGGACTGATCCTTGGGTTCTCCCGTACCCCCATGAACCAGAAGTGCCCTTATCGGGAGTGGAAGTAGCTTATAAAGCTATCACTCAAGCCACTATTGATCCCATTCTGGATCCTCTTACAGTCTTGGAGGATCTGGAAGAAGTCTATTTGCCCACATGGGCAGAAAACTCTCCGCACTCTATAGATTGTTTAGACATGGTTTTACCTTCTGATGAAGCCATTTTGGAAGCCATGAGTGGACGTGGTAAGATTTTTGAGGATCTTCACCATTGATCATATTTTCTTCCAGAACTAAGCAAAATAGATAATCAAGAGTTTCATTTGAGACTGTTAGAAGATGTTGATATACCTATCAATCCCTTACCCAGGGAAGGAATGTTTGCTGAGGGGAATATGGAAAATATTTCCACCACTATACCTATTAACATCTCTGTAAACCCTGATGTCGTGGAAAACATATACATAGGTGCAAACTACTCTCCTAAAGAGATTGCTATCTATACTGCCCTGTTTAAGGAATTTTGTGATGTCTTTGCCTAGTCATATGAGGAGATGCCAGGCATAGATCCATCGATTTTTGAACATGAAATCCAAACATATCCTGATGCCAAATGAGTTCGACAAAATTTAAGACCTGTTAACCCATGTAAGGCGGTGGCTGTGAAGGCTGAAGTTGAAAAGCTGTTGAAGGCTGGTTTTATCTATCCCATAGCTTTGACAGAATGGGTATCCAACCCTATTCCTGTTGATAAGAAGCAAGGGACTATCCGCGTTTGTACTGAACTTAGAGACCCGAATAAATCCTATCCTAAGGATAACTATCCCATGCCATTTATAGACCAGATTATAGATGCTTGTGCGGGAAGTGAGGTGTTCTCATTTATGGATGGTTTCTCCGAATACAATCAAATTCAAATAAAACCGAAAGACCAACATAAAACTGCTTTCCTTTGTCCTTGGGGTACCTTTGCGTACAAGAAAATTCCCTTTGGATTGAAAAATGTTGGGGCAACCTTTCAATGGGATATGAACTTTGCCTTCCATGATATTAAAGCCATTGTCGAACCATACCTTGATGATCTGCCTGCACATTCTCGTAAGAGGATTCAACATCCAAATCACTTACGGTTGATATTTGAGAGACGCAAACATTATAAAATATGCTTGAATCCCCACAAGTGTGTATTCTGTGTCGAGTCAGGAAGATTTCTCGGGTTCATTGTCTCTAAGAGAGGCATCCAGGTAGATCCATTAAAAGTTGAGGCCATTGTAAATCTCCCTCCTCCTCATTCTATCAAGCAACTTCAAAGCCTACAAGGAAAGTCTAATTTTCTCCAACGTTTTATTGTTAACTATGCAAATATTACTAAGGGTTTCATGCACCTGCTCAAACAGGACACCCCTTTTGTATGGGATGAAACCACTCAACTTGCTTTCGAGGCATTAAAAAAATCTTTTTTGTCGGCACCATTATTGCATCCGCTAGATTATTCTAGGGATTTTATATTATATATGGCCGCGTATGAGTCGACCATTGGGGTAGTACTAGTCCAGGAGCACGATAAGCTTGTAGAGCATGTCATTTATTATCTTATCCATACTTTGGCTGGACCTGAACTTAGATACTCCCACATTGAGAAATTAGCCTTAGCAGCTGTTTATGCTGTTCAGAGGTTATGTCACTACATTTTACTGAGGAACACAATAGTAGTGGCAGATGTGAATCTGTTTCAATATGTTTTGTCCCGATAGATTGTTGGGGATAAATTTAACAAATGGATAGTCATTCTCCAAGATTTTGACTTGGATTTTCAATCCTCTAAGTCTAAGAAGTCCTTACTTTTTGCTGAGCTTATAGCAGAATTTCCTACTAAAGAAAATGTAGCCATTGAAGATGACTCATTCCCAGATGAGCACATCTTCTTGATATCCACCTCTGATCCTTGGTATAGGGATATTCTTATATATCTCCAAAATTTGAAGTACCCTGCAGCTTCCTCATGGGAGGAACGACGTAAATTATGCCTTCATGCTAAGAACTACCTCATCATACGAGATACATTATATCGAAGAGGGGTAGATTCCATTTTGCGTCGATTCCTTACCCATGAGGAAGTGGAAATTGTCCTGAATGATTCCCATAGTGGATCGTGTGGGGTTCATTTATCTGGGTTAGCAACGGCCCAGAAGATACTACGTGCTGGTTATTTCTGGCCCACGATCTTCAAAGATTGTGTGGAAGCAGTGAAGCACTATCATCCTTGTCAACTTTACACCAGGAAAATGTGGTCACATCCTGCTCCGTTATTTCCCGTTGTTTCGGTAGGCCCCTTTATGAAATGGGGAATTGATTACATGACATGCAACCCAACCTTAGTTGGGGGGCATTAATACATCATTGTCGCTGTTGACTATTTTACAAAATGGGCAGAGGCAATGCCTACTTTTAAAGCCGACAGGGAAACAACAGCTTTCTTCGTATTCAATCAGATTATAGCATAGTTTGGTATACCCAAAGTGATTGTCACTGACCATGGAAGTCATTTTCAAAATAGCATGATGACGAAACTGACCACTATGCTCGGATTCAGACAAGAACGTTCATCTTCGTACTATCCACAAGCAAACGGTCAAGTTGAGGCTGTAAACAAAACTTTAAATACTATCCTTAAACATACAATTGATGTAGCCCATTCTAACTGGCACATTATGCTATACCCTGTTCTTTGGGCCTATCGAACTAACATAAAAACTGCTATGGGTTTATCCCCCTTCCAACTCGTCCATGGAGTGGAAGCAATTACCCCGATTGAGTGTGAAATCCTGTCACTAAAAATAGATATTCATGTGTTACCTGATACAACAGAGCTTGACGAACATCTGGTACATTTAGAAAACCTTGATGAACATCGTAGAGATGCGCTGACTACTAATCAAGCTCATAAGAATAGGTTAAAAACTCAATATGATAAATCATTCAAACCTCGGGTTTTCTCTGAGGGGGAACTTGTCTTGCTTTGGGACCAAGACAAAGAACCCCTGGGGGCAGGAAAATTCAAGGCCATGTGGTTAGGACCTTATGTCGTGTCGAAATTTTTTAAGAAGGGCATATGAGTTAATTGATTTTGATGGGAACAAACTGCCTAATCCTAGAAATGGGCTCTACCTAAAGAAGTACTATGCTTAGGCTTAGCACTTTTTCTTGTATTTTTATTGTATGAATTTTTATGTACATTGGGTTATCGGTTTTGTTTTTTATGCCATCTACTAGTTGTTGCAGATGTCTTCTGAAAGGTATATAGGGTTCGCTGATGGTGCCAGTCACCACAATTGTAATCTAGCTTCAGCAGCATGGGTCATTTACTCTCCCTCAGGATAGTTTGTTGCCGCAGGAGGCGCTTGCTTAGGTCCTGCTTCTAATAATGTTGCTGAGTATAGGGATGTAATTGAGCTTCTGTGGGATGCTTTATCATGTGGTATTACCCAACTCGAAGTCCGTCTGGACTCTCAACTGGTGCTTTCCCAGCTTAATCGAGCTTATCAGGTGTGAAATCCTATTCTATTACGTCAGTTC
>LPNX010064713.1:145619-258892 GCA_001517045.1 Pseudotsuga menziesii | reverse complement strand
ATATATATATATATATATATGTAAGTATCTATCAATAGATATGTCGAGTCTAATCCTCAGATCCCGTCATAACTATATAATATACAAAAATATACAAAAATGTGGATCGCAGTCCATCAAAATGTCCTAGATCTAAGCATGACCACCTTGGTCCCCATGGTCTCTCTATACTCTAGCTTCCTCAACCTCTTGAGCTTCGACAGCCTCCACAGCATCTATGTATACAAGAACCGCTCTGGCTACTCACCTCAAAAGGCGTAAGCAGAGAGGTGGAACTCCAACAACGAACTCCTGCATGATGGCCGAGATATGCTCTATCTGCAAGGTGACAACTCTTTGGGTCAACCTGGCCAGCTTTCCTTCTAGAACCCTAATCAGCCCCGAGTCTTCACCTATCACAGAACGAACAAACATGCGTGGATGCCCCTTAGGGTGGACCAGTCCAATATCTGCATTTTGACATGTTTATAGGATTAAGACTTGTACACGTATGTATATATCTATCATTTTAAAATTCATAAAAAAATTAAAAATGTTAAAAAATTAAAAATTGTTTACCTAGCTCTCCCCATGCTCCTCCGAGAGGGAGGACAAGGTCTGGATCACCTCGAAAATCCATGCTGGCATATGAAAACCGCTCTAGTGTCGATAGCTCTTGCTCCCACCAGATATAGAAATCATCATCGTATACACTCTGCACTGTGTCTCCTCCTCCTTGACGGAGGAAGATGTCTCCCCGTCTGCTCAGCCTCAGGTGACATGGAGATCTGACTGGTAGAGGTATGGTGGGGCTCAACCCTGGTACTCTCGAAGAAGAAGAAGAAGGAAACCAATATGCTAGAATACCCAAAGTTCTTTTTCCTTCCTCTCTTGCAGTTGGAGAGTTGTCTTTTCATGATAGGGACAACTCCTGAACACCAATCATAGAGGGCACCATGCATACAATCCACCGCCAACCTCATTTGGTTTCGTGTAGATAAATTTAATGAGGAGGATCCTACAATCCTCACGATGGTGCTCATTAGTACCTATAGTGTGAAATCACGGATATGTGCAATAGGGACACAGCTCCCTCTCTTCTGGGTACCTGGTGTGCAAAACACGTCTATGTAGTTCTGGACACTTAAAGGGTCACCACCCCTGCCAGTGCCCTCTAAGTTGACCGGTGCTCCTTGTCATGATAGACTGGTAATGAAATACATTTCCTCGGTAGTAATCTCCAAAGTCTCACCTTGTAG
Source organism: Pseudotsuga menziesii (assembly GCA_001517045.1). Taxonomy (NCBI): domain Eukaryota; kingdom Viridiplantae; phylum Streptophyta; class Pinopsida; order Pinales; family Pinaceae; genus Pseudotsuga; species Pseudotsuga menziesii. The sequence goes on along the minus strand of LPNX010064713.1, from coordinate 257,654 downwards.
GTCAAACATCCCCAAATCATGATCCCAATAGTTTATCATGAACTCCATTAGGTGGACATTGGCCCACATGGATGATGTGCAAAAGAACTTTAATAACCCACTCGTTTGCAATGCATGTACAGTGGGTGCACTTTGGAGCGCTTCTTGGTCCATTGTTTCATGTTCTAATTCCCTCCATTCCAACACCATCTTCACACCAAAAAAACAAGTAATTTGATTCATTAATTTCATATAAAATTTCAAAAATATTTGACTATAATTAGTCTTTTATCCTTCACGCAGTACACGCGATTGTCTAGTTAGACATGTTGCGTACTATATGCGACTGTCTCTATAGGAAACCCGCGTACAGAATGTGTGTACGCGAGTCTTTAAACTGTGAACCCGCGTACGCACCGTGACATGCTTTAGGATGCTTTTAATAATGAAATTGGGACTCAAAATTAATAATTGCTAGGATCAAAATGAAGAGCTCGAGGTGTAGGCTTACCTACAACTTGCGGAATTCGATTTCATCCACTAGATTTTCCACAACGATCGAATGAAGGTAGAGGTAAAAACTTGCTTTTTATGGCTAAAAATTCAAAATGGTGAGTTTTTTTTTATTTTCAACTGTTTATAGAAATTTTATTTCTCAAAGTGGGTTTTTTCCTATAGTTTGAAATCTACCTAACTTATACCATATTTATTTTTTCCTTGAAATAGGTTTTTCATCATAACAAGGTGTTTTTTGCTCCAATAGGGTCGTTTTGTTGTTCCCAATGCATTTTTGGCATCTATACTCAATCCACATTAACCTTAGCAATCAACATTTTTCCACGGACTATGGTATTATAAACCATTAGTTCCCTATTTTTACCATTGTTCTTCTGTGGATAGGACCCTTTTTTCATGAGTATCTTCCTTTAAGCATATGTTGTCCTTTGATACTCATGCCACAAATGTTTCAGGTACAGGGGTATCCTTTTAGCTATTTTTCACGCCAAATAGAGCTTCTTTGGAATCTATTTTTACAAGCTATCCCTTTATAGGACTCCCCGCCCTTATGGAGTTTCTTTAGTCCCAGGTCTAACTCCTTCAAAACAGACTTGAATGCCAATTTAACTTGTGCATTCAAGCTTGTTAAGAATATGTGAACAGGCATCCACATCGGTGGTAGGTTATCTCTTTCTCAGACCCTGTGGAATAATACAAGAAAGGATCCCTCTCTTTTCTATTTTGAATTGAGAAGAGTATTATCAAGCATAGCTTTATCACTTTTCTGGACCTGAGGGACTAAATTTACGGAAAAGGAACGCCCGGTATGAGCTTAGTTTTCTCTTTTCGTACTCTGGACCTAAACATGAAAAAGATTCCTAGCGTACTTTGTGTCTTTGTCATGCTTGTTAAACATTAAGAACAAAGCAACGAGTTTATTTTTGCAAGCCCCATTTCTCGTAATCAAATGGATCTTTTTGAGTGATCTTGCTTTCCTTCACACTCGTAAAACTCAAGCTATTGTAGGCTGTTTTGGAAGGAGTGTTGGGTAGGTGGTAATTTAACCTTTTTCGGGCCTCCCTGACTAAGTACGAAAAAGGTTCACCTTTTCTTCTACGGAAGTTAAGAGAGTTCTTATGTGGTATGTTTTATACTTTTCCGGCCTTAGGAGACTAAATTGGATGAAAAAGGACCCCCGTGGAATCTTCTTTCGATTTTTCAGACTCTCTAAATGTGAAAACACCAGCTGAGCATGTACTAGTTCGAGCTCATTAAATCCACGAATCAGTGACACTATCAAGCATTATTTTCCAGTCTCTTCAAGCTTGTCAAAAAATGAAGAGGGATCCGAGTTGACTTTCCAGGACTCGTTAAAATTTAATAGGGAAGGTATGGAAGAAGTTTTCTCTTGTTTTCATTAGTGGTAGTATGTCATCCTTGAACATAGCACTCTTTATTTTTTTAGATACCCATGTCTCAGTTTTCACTTTATGTTCAGCTATTACTTTGAGTTTCCTACTCCTCCTCTTGTCTGTTATACCTGGGGAATCTGATCATGTCTCCTACATGACAAATAAGTCTAGTTGTTCTATCTATGAGTGAAATGCTGCCTTGGGTCATCTCTGTGTCGTGTTCACTATTCAAGGACTCAACCCAATGTTTGATCTTTATCCTGATCCCATCATTGTTATATCTGTTATCTCTTGTGTCTCCCTTCTTTTTCCCAGATCCTAGTCACTCTTGTGATCCGTTGGAGGATCTATTGCCTTCCTTATCACAGCATGGTTCCATTTCAGTACTTCCTGATGAAGAAGACCTAGAGTTTTGATGATCGTACCTCAGGATTCACTTTCATCATTGGTGAATTCCTTTGCTTCAGTTGTCGATTATGACCTATTGATTGACAAACTGTTGAATTATTTCCATGTTTGACTTCAACCTACATTTATTCACATGGCTTGGATTGTACTGGTTCTTTTGGATTGTTTATGAAGACCTTAGTTCCTCACCTACGGACTAAGTTGCACAAGATTATGTACCATTTATGTACACATCTTCCAGATCTTTGAAGACTCATCATTACTGTATATTGTGGCTTCGATCCACCTTTGTAATATACATGGTTTTGTACTCGTATCATATGATGTACTCAAATATTGTAAAGGAGATAGTGTTCCATTATATTGAACACAGCATCCTCAGATATGACTTTGTATATGACAGTATTATGTATTTGTTTCAGGTACTACCTCTGCTCCATTAGATTTCTGAGTTCTCCAAAGATAAAGATTATAATGTATTTCAGCCATCGCTTCCCTTTGACCTCACACATTAGGGGGCATCTATTATCTACCTAAATGGAACTTCTCCATCCGAGTGCCGACATTCCCTATGTTGGCACACAAAAGGAAATTTATGGATTGAAGGTTGCCTAAAACACTATAGATGGGCATGTTATGAACTACATTCATTATCCATCTAGCTTGCCACTTTTACCTTTGAATATGTCGAGTGTTGTACATTCCTTCGCCTATATGCAACCCGCGTACATACGCAACTTTTCCTACAGCATGTTGCATACTGTACGCGAGTCTTTGTAATTGCAACCCGCATACAGATCTACACGCGGGCTTCCCTTATATCAACTCGCATGTCATACGTGGGTTTCCAGTACCAATACCCGTGTACACCTTCCTTTGACATTAAAAATAATAAATTGTGATTATTTGAGATTTGTTAAGCCCTTAACTATAACCACCTTAATTGTCTCAACCTCCTCAACCCTTGAAACTGCCTTATTTCACTAAGTATAAATAAAGGCCTTGGAGAGGGTATTAATCAATGATACTTGGAGAGCAAAGTTATGCTGGTGGTGTCTATCAAGAAGTCTTTGGAGCAGTGGAACTCATAATCCTTTGGTTGCATAGGAGTCCTTGTCTCAGGCGTTGGGTTGTAATATTTACTCATTCACTATTGTTAATAAAGAGAATCCTTCTTCCATATGTGTTTCCGAATGTCTTTCATGTATCATGGTTTGATGAATACTTATGATTAAGCACTCTATATATGATTTATCTAACCTGTTATATATACATGTATTATCTTGCACTTGGAGGATTTGCTCTTGACAGGTGAAGGAGAAGCATCCCTAAAGGCTTTGGAGGAGAAGCAAAGCAGAAGAGGACAAAGCTAGGATCAACTGTCGTGAATCGGGTGAGTCTATTCTATCCTCTTATTTCCTTTTATGTACTCTAGAGTTGATTGCTTATAAGTTTTATGAGTATGTTGGTAACCCCAAAACTTCGATTATAAGGTGTTTATTCCTGTACAACAGATACCTACTAGATATGTTGTTCATCATACACATAAATCTCGTGGGTGCATTGGTCAACCTAAACGGCATCACTACAAAATCGTAGTTCCCATACCTTGTACGAAAGGTAGTTTTGTGAATATCCTCATCGCGAATCCGTACCTGATGGTACCCGGATCATAGGTCCATATTTCAAAAGATTCTGGCTCCTCCCACCTGATCGAACAAGTCATCAATCCCAGGGAGTGGATAATGGTTCTTGATAGAAATTTTGTTCAACTGACGGTAATCAATGCACATCTGCATCGTACCATCCTCTTTCTTTACGAACAATATTGGTGCTTCCCAAGGAGACACACGGGGTCGGATATACCATTTTTCTATCAACTCTTGCAATTGCATTTTGAGTTCCACCAACTCAGGTGCACTCATGCGGTAAGGGGCTTTGGAGGCCAGAATAGATCCTGGAGTCAGTTCGATGGAAAATTTTAGGTCTTGTTTCAGAGGTAATCTGGGGATTTCCTCAAGAAACACATCCTTGAATTCTTCAAGAATGGGGAATTCTTCTATGCATTGTTACCTATCAGACTCTATGTCTCGGATGTTTACTACAAATAACTTGCATCCTTTCCTAACACATTTCTTCGCTTGTAAGGTAGATATTTGTCTTACAGAAACTTTCTTTGGAATGCCATGAACCTTCACTTGGTTCCCTAGGCTCTCAATATATAAGATAGACTTGTGCAAACAATTGAGCATGACATGGTGTTATTCCAGCCAATCCATGCCGATAAGTACATCATATGATCCTAAAGGTAGGATTTTCAAGTTTACTTTCATAAGAAAACCATTCAGGTTTACCTCACATTCTTTAACAATTTCCAAAACCTTCCATTTCATACCTATGGCTAACTGAACTATCCAAGGTTTATCATGTTTTACTTTTCCTAGTTTACATTCATCAACAATTTTAGGCGAAACATAGCTCCAGCAAGCACTGGGATCAATAAGTATTGAAATAGAAGCGTTCAAGATCTTACCTTCTATCTCAACTATTATAGCTTGATGATATGCATGTCGGCCATCCAACGCTGCATAGATCTAGGTTGTTCTATCTATGCCCTTGATAGTTGGTTCTTCTTGTAATTTATGCAAGATCCCACCGGTTTTTTTCTTATAATCTCGGGCATAATGAGTCCCACTGCATTTCCAGCACTTGATCTGTAGCGGGGTAGCATTGGCTCCACTTACTACTAGTTTGTTAACATTAGTAGCTGGTATATAAGGCTTCATACTAGATTTATCAAATTTCTTGTTCACTTGAAAGCTATTATTATTCATTCTATATGGCTATAGGTTGGACCCAGGTTAGCGGTTATCAAAGAATTTATTAGACTTGTCTCGGTTTCGGTTCATGTTTTCTTTCCTCAGCTGTCCATGCTCATAACAGAGCCTAGCTTTGTGCAGCGTGGTATCCAAAATCTTAGGCATGTCGAATTCAATCATGTCCCAAAAACTGGGAGGAAGAAATCCTAGGAATTGCTAGATCTTTACCTTTTCTTCTTTGATGTATGGCACATGATGCAACAGGCCTAGAAATCTGTTAATCAACGTGTTCATAGTCATGGATCCCATGCGTAGTTCGTGAAAATCTTTCACTTTTTGGTCAAACAACCTTTTCGACATATATTTTTCTTGAAAAAGATTTCAAAAAGTATCCCAGCATATTTATCGCAACTCATCTTTCTTGATGTGTTTTAAATCCCCCCACCATCTTGTTTCCTTACCATTTAAGTTATAGATGGCCACCCGAGCCTTCATCTCACTTGAATAGTTATAAACCTAGAAATACTTACTCATGCCCAGCAACCACTCTTCAGCCTTTTCCCCAATGTTTACTTCACCTTCATAGGTCGAGGCTCTTATTTTTCAAAACCCCCCCTGAAGACTGTCATTGATTCTTTGTTTCTTTATTCAGGGTGAAAGAGAGTCATCACTAAAAGGACTATGATGATCTCTTTTTGGTACTTCAAGGGTTCGTTCCTCTTTTTCTCCTTCTCTTGGTCTGCTGGCCGGTTTATGGCATGGTTCTCTTTTGGAACTGTTTGTGGGTTGGGTAGGTTTACCCTGTGGGCTGCCTCCCATCATATTTCTTAGTAGTGCTTCATTTATAGCTTGTTGTTCTTTTCTTTTTTTCATATTGTCTTCTTGGAGACTTCGCAATTCTGCTTGAAGACTGTGTATAGTTTTCAAAATATCAGAATTCAACTCCACCACCAGTTCTCCTTCTAGGGTGGGGGTGTTCATTCTTCCTTACCGACTGTTATCTCCCTCGGTGTTCATAATCTGAACTGTTCTTGTAAAAATTCCTGTAACTACAAAAAAAATTAATAACAGGAAAAATTTCTGTTAGAAACAAAAATTTAATATTATACTTTATTTTCTCTGCGGTGATAGCTTGGTGCACCCATAGGTCTCTTAGTATTGAAACTGGGCTCTGATACCATTTTGTTGTAGCTGCAACTATTTGCCAAATTTTCTAAAAATTGTGGACCCTCCTTTTAATTTTATCTTACCTAGATTTGTTTTGGATTGCTGAAATTTGTTGTTCCTTTGCTACATTTTGGATCTTTTGAGGTTGAATTGAGATAAATTGTTTACCATTTTCGGAAGTGAATGGATATCTTTTGATTGACTTGAACTTGAATTTTTGTTTTGTCGATAATTTCCTCTTCCACTGTTAGAAGTCATTTGAACAATGAATCGGGGTTGTAGTTCTCTACGCGGCCGCCATTGAGGAAGCTAAACAATGAATGTTCCAATGGTTAGCTCTTATATTTTCCGATGCTGTGGTTTTATTTTGACTTTGTGATATTTTTGCTTTTCGCTCTTGGAATAGTTTATGACTTTAATCAAAAGCCGTAGTCCTTATGTCATCCACCCTTGCGGCTCCTCAGCAGAGTAACCATCCGACGTATAGTTGTTTCATTTTTTGATGATTTGTTTCGATCTTCATCGATGTTTTATTTTTCCATGGATCCCTTAGGCTGTATGGCTCTGTTGTACAGGAATAAACACCTTATAACTGAAGGTCTGGGGTTACCAACATACTCATAAAACTTGCAGGAAATTGACTCTAGAGTATAGAAAAGGAAATAAGAGAATAGAATAGACTCACCCGATTCACGACGGTTGATCCTAGCTTTGTCATCTTCCGCTCTGCTTCTCCTCCAAAGCCTTCAGGGATGCTTCTCCTTCACCTGTCAAGAGAAAATACTCCAAGTGCAAGATAATACATGTATATATAACAGGTTAGATAAATCATATACAGAGTGCTTAATCATAAGTATTCATCAAACCATGATACATGAAAGACATTCAAAAACACATATGGAAGAAGGATTCTCTTTATTAACAATAGTGAATGAGTAAAGATTACAACCCAACGCCTGAGACAAGGACTCCTCTGCAACCAAAGGATTCTGAGTTCCACTGCTCCAAAGAATTCTGGATAGACACCACCAGCATAACTTTGCTCTCCAAGTATCATTGACTAATACCCTCTCCAAGGCCTTTATTTATACTTAGTGAAATAAGGCAGTTTCGAGGGTTGAGACAGTTAAGATGGTTATAGTTAAGGGCTTAACAAATCTCAAATAATCGCGATTTATTATTTTTAATGTCAAAGGAAGGTGTACGTGCGTATTGGTACTGGCAACCCGCGTATGACACGTGAGTTGATATAAGGGAAGCCCGCGTACATATCTGTACACGGGTTGCAATTTCAAAGACTCACGTATAGTACGCGACATGCTGTAGGAAAAGTCGCGTATGTACATGGGTTGCATATAGGCAAAGGCACGTACGGCACTTGACATATTCAAAGGTAAAAATGGCAAGCTGGATGGATAATGAATGTAGTTCATAACATGCCTATCTATAGTTTTTTAGGCAACCTTCAATCCATAAATGTCCTTTTGTGTGCCAACATAGGGAGTGTCAGCACTCGGATGGAGAAGTGCCATTTAGGTAGATAACAGGCTCCCACCGTTGCGGCTACATAGTACACTATCTCTCTGGCATTTTAGTTGGTTCATCTACTGATACATTAGTAGTTAGTGGCTCCACTATCCGATGCGTGACTATGATGACAATTAGTGTTTTTCCTCACTGACATTGTGGAGACCAGAGTCTGTCCGTTTCCCATCGTTGCGGCTCCTTGACAAACTAATTTCCCGATCCTTAGTTAGTCCGCTTGCCGATGAAGTTTTTCCCACTGACATTTTTTCACCGAAGTCTATATATAGGACGGGGTTATTATCTTATTGTTTACTCTTGTGAACTCGCGTTTGCTGTCCCTGTCGAGTCGAACTGTGCATCCGTGCTTAGCTGTCAGGATTTCATGCATTTGGGGTGCTAACATGGAAGTGTTGGACCTTCCTGTCAACTATAAATCCTTTTCCAGGTAGGACAACCATAGTTTTTCCTTCCTCTGATTTTATGAGTCATTTTGGGAACTAGGGTCTTTCACTAGTTGGGTTTTCCTGCCGTGGTGTGGTTAGATTTCTAGATTGAATTTATATGATTACAGCGTGAAGTATCAGTCAGTTTCACAGCATTTATGGTGGGGGGTTTTGTTTTCTTGAGCTTGTTTTCAAGCCGTTATGAAAACTCAATCCCGGCCCGAAGGTTTAGGAGGTTGGTGCAGACAGGCTTTACGTTGTCTGCACCGTTTTTGTGGGGTTGCTTATGGCCATCTAGGGAGGGAATTTTCAGTTATTTTTTCATCGTGGGAATTTACCCTATTTTTCCGGGACGCCAGAGGTTTTGATTCTCTTTCAGACTGGGATTTCCGCGTAGGGCCTCATTTTCGAAGACAAGCCTCGCTGATAAGGGTTTTTCATTTTGGCGATGAGTTAAGATGCATTTCACATTAAACGATGTATGTGCTAGCTGGGTCATGTTTTTGTTGCAGTCGAACTTCGAATTTTTCAGACCTAGTTTGTAGAAGTTTTTCTCACTGGTTATTTTCTATTATGCATTAATTTTCTGATAGTTTATCTGTTGAAAATGCATATGGAAGAGGTAAATGTTTTTATACAGTTTTTATTCATTCTTAGAATAATGATTGAAAGCTCCAATGTCCTAATAGTATCTTTGGTATATGATAGGGAAACTTCTTCAAATGAGATATGTCTAAAAGACAAAAGAAGAAGGCCCCTATTGTTGAGGGAGAACCAGATGTCGAAGTCATTACTAAGGTGGAATATATCTATGAAAACACTAGAGCTACCATCGGGGTAGAGCCAAACCACAAATGGGATGAGATATATCGGATGATTTCGAATCAAGATGTGCCTGATGCAGGATTCGAGGAACTAACCATATATGCCAACATCGACAAATATGTTCTGATGAAGGCAGCCACTAGACCTGAGTTGTTCCCATACTCAAAGGTGATTAGTTGGATTCTGCCTAAATCAAATGTGACCACAATGATCTTAGAAAATACTGCCAAACATGGCTATGCTGCATACAGCCCTGCTTATGTCTCACTAGCATATCACCTACCTCCTACTCAAGTATACTTGACTGAAAATTGGTTGAAGGAGATAAATTTGGACCTAGTTGAAACAGTGAAGAGAATGATGATACTTAGGAAGAACTTTTGAACCAGGCCATTCAGAGAGTATGATATAGCCACTCTCCAGACTTCTTACAGGTTTATAGCACTAATGTTGAACAGAGTGTTTGGGAGAGCTCATGGTAAAAGTTTCAAGTTGGGATGGATTCCCATTATTTTTTATGTTGCCACTTAGGGGACTGTATTCAACTAGGAAAACATTGTGTCCAACATCCTGTCAGCTTGCATATCTTCAGCTTTGGGAGGGGTGTTCCAGAAGAAGTCTGAGTTCTATATGAGCTCCATCTTAGTGGATTGTATACTATGTACCCAGCCATTTCCATCCTTAAGGTGTAATTGGGACAAGGACAGAACCCCTGTGTACACTGCATACAAACTATTTTGGGCACACAAATATTATAGCCACTATAAGGAGATATGTGAACATTTTATTATGCCTTTGTACACTTTAATCTTCCTGACAGAATGTAACTGTATGTATGAGAAGGCATTCAAATTCATTGAGGAACATGGGAGTTATTATTTGACTGAAGAGAGGATGTACATTAGAATGTATGGTTTCTCTATGGCACCTTCTCTACTACCCCAGTATGCCACTGATTATGTGGTGCATAAATAACCAATTAGGCAGGTGTATCTTGATGGTGTCGGAAGCTTTTTGTTTCAACATAAGAAGGTAGCATACTTGCTATCCCTTTTTGGATAGGGAATTATAAGTTCACAAATATTAAACGACCTACTAAATTTGTACAAGAATTGGAGCAATTTCATTTTGAGGAGATGAGCTTCCACAGGAATGACTCCCAAAAGAAGGTTGCAGAGCATTGCAAAGAAGCAAATGTTCATTTTGAATATGCAAATTTATGGGATAAGGATAAAGAAGTCTTCAGGAATGCAAGGAACATGACTTCATTGAAGAGAAGATTTAAACACAAGATCACCAGTGTGGGCAGTAAGGAAAAAACCGCACAGAAGAAGCAGCAAAGAAAGAAGAAGCAGCAAAGAAGGAAGAAGAAGAAAAGAAAAAGAAGGAAGAAGAAGAGATGAAGAAAAAACAAGAAGAGATTGAAGGTTTGAGGTTAGCAGGAGTGAAGAAATATCAGCAAACTACTGAACAGATAGATGCACAAGAGGCACATGATCACACGGATCAAGGGCATCAAGATAATCTTGATCTTCAGGAGCCTGCTGCAACCTCTGGCAGCACCCAAGAATAGGTTGTGTTTTCTGGATTAATTCTAATACCTTTTATGCGGAAAGAAGAAGAAGAGGTCCCTGATTTTAGCACCATCTTCTATGATAAGGAGAAGAAGAGGATTGTCAAGAGAACTTAGAAAAAAGTTGAAACAGGAGGAAAATCAGGTATGATGATTACTGATAAAACTTTGGTGCAAGGGACAGATGCAGATCCACGACTGACAGCCAGAATTGGGGTGGCATTAACCCAGGCCACTGAAGACAATGTGGATAGACTTATGACAGACCTTGAGCAATCAAGAAAAAATGTAGCACGGCTGAAGGACACTCTAAAAAAGGAGAGGGATGAAGGTAACAAGTTAAAGAGAAAATTTGAAGATATGCATAATGAAGTACGGACTTTAAAGATAGAATTCCAAACTCTATAGGCAAGCAAGATAGCCTTGGAAGTCTTAGTAGAGAAGAATGAACGGGAGGCTCATAATTGTCTAGCAGAACTACAGAATTTACAGTTGGAATATCAAGGGTCGAAGACAGAGAACAATGACCTCAAGTATCATATGAAACTTTGAGTGCAGAAAAGGATCAGCTGCAGAGCAAAGTTGTTAAGTTGGAGGCACAGAGGGCCACCATAGAAGAAAGGGAAAAAAAATACCAAGTGCAGGTGGCAAGTTTTGAAGGTTAGATTTCTTCATTAACAGCATCGAGGAAGGATGCCAGTGAACAGCAAACTGATATCCAGCCTCTAAAGGAGCATGTCCTAGCCCAACGAAGAAGAATGCACTAACTCCAGGTGTCTATTGAGGAAGAAAGACATAAAATCTTACATATAGATAGCAGATTGGAGGAAATCTTGGAAGATACCTCATATTTTGTAGATACGCATTAATTCTTGCACATGATCTAGGAACTAAGAATCAATCTCATGAAATAATAATCAACAAATACTCATGAAATGGTGTTAATCGGAACTGAAATTGGTTTCCTCTCTATATATTTAATAAACAATGAATGGTTACAATACCAATGTCAAGCAATAGCTTAAATCCATGAAGAATTCGAATACCTAAGGAGACAATTCAAATTCAGTGAGTGAGTATAGCTTAACTGACTCTTCACCATTGGTTCACACTCAGTTAACCACTTGACCAAAACCCTAATTGACTCACCAAACCCTAACTGAATTTGGAGTGCAATAAATGACTGAATCTCAACTGAAGGAGGTCAAACACATGTCATAGCAAGCCAACCATCAAGTGCTAGTGCTCCATGACTTCAATGAACCCCGATGAGGTTAACTGAAGCTGAACTGACCATCAGAAGTTGGTGGAGGCACCTTGTTGACTCTAGATCATTAAATAATAATAAATAATCATTAAATAATATATTTAATGACAGGAGGCACCTTAACTGACTGGTTGAACTGATTGTAACCACCCGTTAGCAATTAAGTGCATTAATGTCACTCAGATCACCCCCGGAGTGCTCTAGTTAGCCTCCTTGACTATAGGAGAAGGCTAAGTTAACCTCCTTGACTGTAGGTAGGTGTGGGTGTGACTGGATGATGGCAATTAATGCTCCACTGATGTCAATTAATCTCAATTATACTTAGGATAGTGGTTTAACTAGGACAATTTGACCAAAAGAGTGTGTATGATGGTAAATGTCTCCAACACCGCCCCTTAAGCTATACTCAGGAAGACTTAGAAAACATAGATGCATAAAATGTTAGGGCCCCAGCAACTAAGGCCATAGGTCACCCTGTAGAATGATGAAACTGAAACAATGCTCAAAACAAACTAAGTGAGGAAAAGAGGGAAAACCCAGTGGGAAAAACCCCCCCTCAAGCTGAACACTGAAAGTAGTCTGGATCACCCTGATGAACTCACCCCCAACAGTGAACAGAGGTAAGAGAACTTCTTTTCTGAAAATATCTTGGTGAATATGTCTGCAATCTGCTCATCAGTCGAGCAGTATTGCAAAATGATGGTCCTGTCATGCACTAGCTCCCTGATGTAGTGCATGTGAATCTCTACATGCTTGATCCTCTGCCTGGTAACTGGATCCATGGATATCTTAATAGCACTTTTGTTGTCACAAAATAGGATAGTGGACAAAGTACTACCAAGATCAAACTCTAAAAGAATGCCTTGCAACCAAACTACTTGGATGCAAGTATTCACCGCTCCTCGATTCTCGGCCTCTGCTGAAGATAGTGCTATGGCAGCCTGAATTTTGCTTGACCAGCAAATAGGGCCACCACAAAACATGAATAAATATCCAGAAGTTGACTTCCGATCAATAGAATCACCCGCCCAATCTGAATCTGTGTATCCAACCAGCTCTAGCTCGAAGTCTGCAGCATAGTGAATGCCGTAGGTCCTAGTTCCCTGAATGTACTGGAGGATCCTCTTGGCTACCTTCCAATGAATATAATGAGGCTGCTACATGTATATTGATATATCATTCATGGCATAACAAATATCAGGTCTAGAATGTGTCAAGTACAACAAGCTACCAATCAGTTGTCGATAGATAGTGCAGTCCATGGGAGGTGTGTGTTTTCCTTCTTCAAGGTTGATCCCTGAAAGGAAAGGAAATGGTGCAGGCCTACATTCAGCCATGTTAAACTTGACTAACATGTATGAAATTTATTTGTACTGAGTGACCATAATCCCATCATAATTTTTCTCGATTTCAACCCCCAAAAATTATTTTAGAAGCCCCAAATCACTCATTTCAAAGGCATTGTGGAGAGCAGTTTTGATAGCTGAAATGGAGGCAATTGTGCTACCTATGATCAGTAATTCATCAACATATAAAAAAATGATAATTATATGACCATAATTCTGCTGTAAATACATATTTGTATCTGATCTACATCTCTGAATGTTTTGCAAGAGAAGGAAGGCATCCATCTTGGAATACCACTCTCTTGGGGCCTGTTTTAACCCGTATAGTGACTTCTTTAGCTTGCAAACCAAATATGGATCAGTGATGTAGCCCTCAATATGATTCATGTATATCTCCTCATGAAGATCTCCATGTATAAATTCTTACTTAACATCCATGTGATGCACCTCCCAGTGCTTGGATGCGGAAATATCCAAAACAAGGAGGATGGAGTCCATTTTTGCAACCAATGCAAAGGTCTCATGGTAGTCCACTCCTTGGACCTGAGAGAAACCTTTTACTACCATCCTTGCCTTATATTTTCAGGTGCTTCCATTAGCAGCAACCTTTTTCTGAAACACCCACTTCCATTGAACCAATTTCCTTCCCGGAGGAAGAGAAACTAGCTCCCAAGTAGTGTTTTTCTGAAGAGAATTCATCTCTTCATCCATGGAAACTTGCCATCTCGGATCATTCCGAGCATGGTAGTAGGATTTTGGATCTGAACTAATCATCAAATATAAATTTTTGGATAGCAAATTATCATAACAAGAGAGACTAATACCTGCTCTTTGGAAATCAGACCGAGTTCTCCTTGGATCATCCGGATTTCCAATGTTGTCTCCTGCGGAGGAGAGTGTCTGTTGGGCCCATGTAGGAAGATGATTTTGCACTTCAGGTTCTGATTCAGTATTTGATGAATGCTGCACACTGATATCATAAATCAGAGGATCCAAATCAGGGTCATCACCCCCAATTTCATCATCCAAATATTCAGTGGAATAGGAAGGAAATTCAGCAGTTTTCTCCTTCACTAGTTCCACCTCTTGAAGAGGCTCATCGAACTTGACACTTCTCTCAATGATGATCTGTTTTGTATTGATATATAGCAGCGTGAATCCTTTAGATTCATCAATATACCCAATAAACAGATGTTCTATGCTCTGCATTTGCAAAGCCCTTCTTTTATCAAGCAGAATCCGGGCCCATGCAGTGGACCCAAACACCCGTAGGTTCGACACATCTGGCTTGTGTCCGAAGTATGCTTCAAAAGGATTATTTCCTTTCACTGATGAATGTGGCACCCTATTCTTAATGTATGCTACATCATGCATATCTTCAGCCCACAAATTTGCAGCAAGCTTATTTGACTCCAACATACAAGTGGTCATCTCTTTGAGAGACCGGTTCTTCCTTCCCGCTACTCCGTTCTGCTGGGGAGTGTAAGGAATTGAATGTTGGACCTGAATACCACTTTGGGATAAAATTTACAGAAACTCATTACTGACATACTCCCCTCCATTATCATATCTCAATATATTAATATTAATCCCAGAGGCATTTTCGATCAAGGCCTTCAATTCAGAAAATTTTTCACATACTTCTGATTTATTTTTGAGAAAGAAAACCCATGTATACCTTGAAAAATAATCAATAAAAGTAAGGAGATACCTTGATCCATTCATGGATGTGATAGGCATTGGACCACTGATATCAGAATGTGTCGGCCCCAATATTCTTGTAGCTTGGTTTGCCTTCCCCTGATCGAACTTGTGCTCAAGGTGTTTTCCAATCACACAGCCCTTGCAGACTCCCGTGGTTGCCTTGATGACCGGGAGGCCTTCAACCATGGAGTTTTTATGTAATTACTACAAATATTTGAAATTAAGATGGCCAAACCTTTCATGCCATAGCCTACTAACCTCATTTCAATGAGTTAGCAGAGCGGTGGGCTTTTCATCCACAACAAAGTGAGAGAACTCATAGGCTTTTGCATGATGATTTGCAAGGCCTTTTGCAATGAGTTTCCCGCATGAAATTTTTGTTATCTCAACATCATTTGGGCTGAAAGAGACTCTCTTAGGCATTCATGTATGTGTCATCTGATAGACACTAAGGATATTTGCTGCTAGAGACGGTACATACAAAACATTAGAAAAAAAAACCATTTTCTAGATCTATAGTACATCCCATGTGGATGGGGATGTATTTGCCGGTCTCCAAGGATGAAAAGGAGTCTTTTTCAGGGATCATGTGATTCGAAGCTCCACTGTCAATCAGCAATGCTTTGGACTTCGAAGTGCTTTCCATGAGGGCATGACCTTTCTCATGTTGTGGTTCCCGATCTTGGTGTTCTCTCCTCTGAAATCTCTCTGGAAGATTGATGTGATTCCTCTCAAGGAGAGAGGATGCTTCATCAATATTTTTCTTCATGCAAGCATGTTAAGGTGAAAACCCTTCCCACAGTAATAACACCTGACTTTTTCTTTCCCATTGTGCCCTTTTCCTTTGTTCTTCCTTGAGCCAGAATATTCATCATGCTGCTAATTTTCAACTCTAGGCTTGGGAGCATCAAATTTAGTTTTATGATTTTTCTGCTGCTTTCCTTTACCCTTCAGATCTTTGGGCCCCGAGACATGGAGGGCTTGATCACGGGAAGATCGGATGATCCCTATCTAGACAAGCTTGTCATGTTCATTAGTTAGGGACTCAATGAAGGCATTGAGTGTAGGCATCTTCCATCTGGGGGTTGTGAGCTTCCCCACACGGAATGTAGAAACAAAAACTGAATAATCAGCCCAGAGTTTGGAGAGGATGGATAGGATGAGCTGATCATCCTCCTTCTCCACTATGCATTGCTTCAAGAGGAAAACAGTATGCTTGAACTTTGTAAAGAAATCATTCAGAGTCTCGAAATTGGAAGGTTGGAGAGACATGAGTTCATTTTCAAGTTGGTAAACTCTCAAGTCATCATGCTTTCCATATAGAGATTCCAATTTGTCCCATATTTCTTTCGGTGTCTTCATATCCATAAGATGGAAGAGAAGGTCTTCAGAAATAGAGAGGCACAAGAAACCGAAGGCTTCATCCTTCTTGTTCAAGAATCTTGATTTTTCTATGGTGGTTCAAGGCTCAACTTCAGTGTCCATGGTGACTCTATGGAGTCCTTTAGAGCACAACTGAACCTCCATTTTATTTTTCCATGTGTGGAAATGGTATGGAGTCAACAGAGGTACTAAGGAGGCCATCTGGATATGCTGTAGCGAATGCTTCACCTATAGAAACCTGAAAATCAAAACAGAAAGGGAAAAATAAGGTCAGATAGCCTGCACATTCTAGGCTTTCATCACACCCAGCATAGTCAATCAAGAAAGCTTGATCAACAAGTTCTTTACTTGGGATATTGAGTGCTAATCCTTGGCTTCTGGTGCAGTGCTAGAATTTTGAGCTATTGCTCACTTTTCATGGAGAAATCTGTCAAAAAGCTTGTTTTTGAGAGATACATCTTTGTCCCACTGTATGCTCTGATACCATATTAATTCTTGCACATGATCTAGGAACTACGAATCAATCTCATGAAATAATAATCAACAAATAATCATGAAATGGTGTTAATCAGAACCGAAATTGGTTTCCTCTCTGTATATTTAATAAACAATGAATGGTTACAATACCAATGTCAAGCAATAGCTTAACTCCATGAAGAATTTGAATACCTAAGGAGACAATTCGAATTCAGTGAGTGAGTCTAGCTTAATTGACTCTTCACCATTGGTTCACACTCAGTTAACCACTTGACCAAAACCCTAATTGACTCACCAAACCCTAACTAAAGTCAGAGTGTAATAAATGATTGAATCTCAACTGAAGGAGATCAAGCACATGTCATAGCAAGCCAACCATCAAGTGCTAGTGCTCCATGACTTCAATGAACTTCGATGAGGTTAACTGAAGCTGAACTAACCATCAGAAGTTGGTGGAGGCGCCTTGTTGACTCCATATCATTAAATAATAATAAATAATCATTAAATAATATATTTAATGACAGGAGGCACCTTAACTGACTGGTTGAACTGATTGTAACCACTAGTTATCAATTAGGTGCATTAATGTCACTCAGATCACCCCCGGAGTGCTCCAGTTAGCCTCCTTGACTATAGGAGAAGGCTAAGTTAGCCTCCTTGACTGTAGGTAGGTGTGGGTGTGACTGGATGATGGAAATTAATGCTCCACTGATGTCAATTAATATCAATTATACTTAGGATAGTGGTTCAACTAGGCCAATTTGACCAAAAGAGTGTGTATGATGGTAAATGTCTCCAACAATAGGTCTTAGGATATTTTGGAAGTCCTGACTGGAAGGATAGTAAGGATAGAAACCAATGAAGAAATCCTACAGATTTACCAGCTAAAGATCAACATAGCTTAAAGCAGGATTACGACCTATTAGAGTTTTCAATAAATACTATAGAAGAATTCAAGAAGACTGTGAAGAAAATGAGAGCAGCCTATACTAAATACTGCAGAAGGGTGTTGGTCACCTACAAGAGATGTCAAGTGGCTGCAGAACAAATACTGGATGCATTACTAGAGCATGGGTTGTTCATAGAACTACTACAACGCAGGTACCAGGAGGATGAACAGAAGATGCAACAGGTCAAATATTTAGATGAGCAGATCCTGAAAAAATGCAGCAGCTCATTCAGCAATCAGCATCCATTTACTTGAAGATCGGCTACGTTTGAGTCCAGCAAGAATTAAGGTGGTTAGAAATCAGGCTGCAAAATATGAAATAAACATTTTGTTTCTTGAACCTTCAGATTTTGAAACCATAGCAGCAAAGGCCCAAGCATGGAAAAAGTTCATCAATGATCAAGCGGGGCCCTCTTCATGAAAATGATTTATTTAATTTTGTTTTGAATGTAATATATCATATAATGTATGAGCACTCACTAATGGACAAATTTTGGGAATAGAAACGTTTGGGAGCCCAAGAGTCACTTTGGGGAAACCCAAAATTTTTGCCTTTTTGTATAAGTATAGGAGAGTTAGTTGTAGAGAGGGGCTTTTTCCCATTGAGATTTGTGAGAACATGTTGTAAGAAGAACTATTTCCTTTTGCAATAATAATTACAAGTTTCCAGTTGTAGAAAGCTTGGTGGAACTTTTCAAATGGTGTGCCATGGATGTGTTGAATGTGAACTATTTCATTTTCAGCTTTGTGTCCATTAACTGTGAGATCGTTCTAACTCTTTGAACCTATGTTCTTGTATGAATGCTCTCTAGTTTATTCTATGAAATTTCCACTATGAGTAATAAATGTTGTTCATAAACAATTAGCTATCTAGTTGTTCATATATCTATAAATGTTCATGTATTTTGAAATAAGTAACAGCTATCTGTGATTTTTCTTAATGCATGCGCAAAACACATTACTCATTGATGAATAATAATCTTGCTCCCTAGGGATAGGTTAGATAGTTAGTTTTAGTTTTTCTTGCTGTGTGTGATTTAGATGCAAGAAAGCTAAGACGAGAGGTAAGAAATTGCACATCACATTGTGACCGCTCCTTGTATTCTCTATCAATATGCATTCTTAGATAGGCACTTGCATCTCATACTTAAATAATAAAAAACTAAAACATACACTATGAACTGGGCCGTAACCGGTAAAACCTTTTATTTTTGTTACTTGACCTACGGTAGTCGTACCGTAAACCGGACGGATTCCCCATTCCAAACAGTAATAGTCTAGTTGGGAACATTTACTGGGGAGAATCCCTAATTGTTGTTACCTGGGATTTTCCAGGCCTCAACACACTTGTAATGTCCCCAAAAATTGGAAAAAAAAAATTATAGGCAAGTAAAAACTACCTAGACGAAACATTGTTCACTTGTGGAACTATATCGTACACTTTGTGTACCATGGTTTACTTGTAAGTTGTTCTTACATTCTGTCATTTACTTTCAGTCATTATTATTAATGTATTTTACTTACGATGTCGTACTGTTGTTTTACTCCTTAGTCTTATGTTTATACTTTTGTCGCTTATGTGTCGTTACTGGATTTAAGTACTTCATCATTTGTACACAGTCGCACTTGTTAATTATAAAGTTCTAACTTAAATTTGTTTATGGAAACAAAGTGGGTAGAGTGGAGGGACTCGTTCTCCCATGATGGTTTGAGAGGTAAAGAGGTTTACTTGTTCACAGGCTTACATAGTTCACTGAACTAAGTCACCTATTTTACTTCTCTTGCAATTCATACTTTGCGACGAGGTCTTGTTTTAAATAGTACTGAAGGTCCTAATCCTAAAGAACATACTGCTAGTTAACTTTGGTTCCTTGCCATCTCAGAATTATAAACAAGTAAAATACTATTTACGTCAATTTAGCTATCACTGCTAAATTTCTTGTATATTGCTTATGCTTCACTATGGTTTCTTAATTCATCATTTTACATCTTAGTATTATTCCATTCTATGTTTATTTTATGAAATCTTATTAACATCTCCTATATAATTCTTACTACAGGTTATGTTCGTGGCTTTAAAAATTGGACCTTTGATTATTTGAGGGTTAAATGTTTAACATGGCATATTCCTTATGCCATGTTCACTAAGCATTAAGCTTATGACAACATTATTATGTTTAAGGCTTTAAGCCTATGGTTTAAATGTTATTATGTTTTAATCCTTGAGGATTGACTTAATACTAGCACATACCATACTTGGACTTTGCACTAACCTTAACTATGCAATGTGTTTAATCCTTGTGATAACATAAACCTTGTAATGTTAAAATGGTGATATGATTTGGGTTAGAAATATAACATATGGTTTGGACCATATACGATGGGGTTTAATGATTGCATGGAAATGGAGACCAATACTAATTCGATGTTACCAAACTATAGCATAGTGGGTTTTATCTTTGTTGGTGGAAACCAGCTGGTGCCATTAATGCACCTTGGTTTTTGTGGCAGCCCTCCCTTAGGATTGTCTCACAATGGTTTGGTCATTTCGTTTTCCATTTGGGGTTTTTCTTGGCTCTGCGTAGAGGTTATGGAGGAGACCTTCAAACCTAGAAGGTGAGCTTTGTTTTGGAGTTTTTGTGCCTACAAAATTGTGTTGCTTTGAAGCTTGATCGTTTCCATACTTCTTATGCAACGTTTCATTGTTTAGTTGTAGATGTCGAGGGATGGTGGAGAGCAAATTGACTCTAGCTCTATCATGGTTTTGACTGTGAGCTAAAATAAAGGTAAGCCTTTCCAACAAGCTTGTACTTTTTGTTTCTCAACCTGTCTGTGTGGTGTTTCATCGTTTGATGTTGGGGTTCTCTATGGGGTTTGAATTTTCCTTCAGGATTTGTATTGCATAGACTTGGGTTTTAAAATTAATGGTGTGGGTTTTGGCCATGGGAAAAAATTCACGTTTCTCACAGGAACTGCGTATTTAAGTTTTGGGTTATGTAAATCATAGATCAATTTGGGCTTTTGAGCCATGGGCTGCACCATTGCTTGCAATGGTGCCATAGCCCATTGGCACGCCTATGTGGACTTCATTTTGGCTCTTAATGGTGATTGTGTGGAAAGATGGCGATGATGGAAATACTGTGCAATGTAAATACCCTAAGTTTTATAAGATGGTCATGGTTATTTTACTTACTCTGTGTGTATGGAAATGTATGTTACGTAAATGGTTTATTATCAGCGTTTTATGAACAGGCATATGCCTTCGTTGAGGTTTGTGTGTTTTGAGTATTTATATTTGGTTGAAAATATTGACAACGTGGGGTAAGGCCATGCTATAAATGGCTTGAGCCTTTCCCATCGTGGTTGTGATAGCTTCACTGTAGCATTACTGTTTATATTTCAGTTATTAGCTTACGGGTAGAATCATTAAGAGAGTAGTTTGTTATTAAAACCATACTGTTTATTTTTATTTGTCATGTCGTGGCTTGGGTGAATGTTGCACATGGTTTCAAATGGTTGTTTTACTATCTTTATAGATTTTATGGATTTAGTATATTATGTAGATTATATACATGCTAGGGGTGCAAGCCCACGATGGCCTTCGTTGTTGTGGTTAGACTTTTAAATGGACTGTGTTAATACTCGTATTGGCCGAGTCCATGCTTACAGCATTGGGAAAAAATCAGGGTCTTACGACCTCATTGTAGCATAATGATTTGTTATTTTTTATTTAACAATGTTCATGTTATCTGATGTAGCCCGTATACTTCAATGTATAGCATGGCCTTGGTAAATAAAATCCACAGGGTTGAATCCTGTGCATGGATATTTGTAATACATTGTAATTTCTTTGGACGAGGGTTGGGCTTGTATTCCCACAGGATTTGATTCCTATCCCTATTTGTAATACTTGGTATTATAATATGATTTTTGATATCGTTTAATACAAGCGGCGATTCTTGTGTAATGATATATTTGTGCAATTCGTTATATGGAATGTTTGATGAGTTGTGTATAAATGTTTTGGTTAATTTATAAATGATGATTATGAGCTTTATTAGATGGGACCATGGAATAATTAAGCATGTAATTATAATGCTATTTCTTTTAATAATTAGACTGTGTAATTTAGATGCGAACAGAGATGTGTTAATTGGACCAAAAGAAGGGTCACAACACTTCTTGCTTATTTAATTATAATGATGTTATTGAATAGAATGATTTTCTATTTAGTTTGTAGTTAATGACATAGACCTTGAAAGGTCTTAATGGTTTATTTATCTTGGATTCATATGTATAGATAGCTTTCAGATTTATTTATGTACGATGAATTCATCTACCTTTATATATATATAATAGTCCAGTTAATAAATAGTACCTTAGGTTATCTAGCTTGTATAATTATTTATTTAAAACTTGTTTCTAGATTGATCTAATTTAACCTATAACATGTCTCTATTGACAAGTGGAATATGTGAGTGGAGTTTATAAAACTAAGTGAACAATATTAATAGGTCTGAAATGACCTAGTTTATACACAACCCAATTTTATCAGTAATACTACTACATAATTTAAACTAGCGTGTAGCACCCTTAATGAACATTAACATATGAATTGAACTTACAGAAATAAACCAATGATTAAACCCTGGATAAACTTATATAAGAAATCCTTACAACCTAGGGTTAATGTATTTAAACTACAAACCCTAGCAATTGTAAACAGAGAAACCTATACTTTATGTTAGGAAATTCATAGGAATCATTTACCTAACATAACTACTATGTAATCAAGGAAAACAAAATAAACAGTCTAGGGATTCATACATATAAATTGAAGCTCTGTTAATGGCTAAACCTACACACTCAAATAACCAACATTAACAATTCAAGACACATATGACCTCTGTTTTTTATGACCAAATCACTTCGAAACTACCACGTTCCACCCAACCATGACTCGAAACCATTATTGGTTTTAATCCAGATCCCTTGAGCTGGAATCCAACATGCAAGTAGCTTAGAGCTCCTAAGGTAAGGTTTCCTATCTGGTGTATCAGATCTGGATCAATTCTCCTTTTTCCTTCCAAGAAAATGTTTCTTCAAGAATTTACTTGAGAGAAAACAGGAATAAAATGACTCCTCTAATGATAGATCAAAACCCAAGCCTTTCCTTGGCTTGAGTATTTATAGATATACTTTTCAGTCAAAAGGGACAGTTAAATCAAGAAACCTTTGTTCCTTGATTTAACCCTTTTCAATTACTTTGGGTAATTATAAATATTTTAACTTAGGAACTTTCTACTAGTTCCTAGTTAGACTTTTAGGTTTTGGACTATTTATTATCTTTTAATAATAAACAATAATTGATGAAGCTTCTTCTTCTTCTTTCATTTATTTATATTATTAATACCTTTAATTCTCTATACATACCATGTATAAAGTACATAATAATATAACATTTTGTTAACAATGTATTTGGGCATCATATACCATGATCCTTAGACTTAATGACACTTCTTCATTAAGGTCAAGTAGGTAGATGGTTTAGGTCTACTAGGCTAGGAAACTCTAAACATCCTTTCATGGTGGGTTTCGCTCGTATAATGTGGTAGTTCTTCAGTACTTTGATGAGAATACAAAAATTTGAAATTTCATTTAATTACTTATAGATAAGTATGATGAGATCAATATTTTTTTGAGTCTTTTTCACTTGAAAGTTATTAAATTCTTTTCACTAACCCCTAGCGCTCACCAAATCCCATACTCAATGCTTTTATAGGGAGTTACAATTCAGTGCAATTCCAAAGCTCCTCTCTCAACACTAGTGCTAGGATGTACTTATACGATACACCTAGGGATACAATGGCCAAGGATCCGAGGCTCCAGAGCTTATGCTCAACATCAACATGGAAGGCTCCAGGGCTTATGCCCAACACATCCAATTATCTTTTCATGTGTTCTAGAGCTTCTTTCTCAACACAAAGGTAAGTACTCATGTGCTCCAGAGCTTCTCACTCAACACAAATCATTAATCACTCAAGTGCTCCAAAGCTCCTCATTCAACACCAAACATCAATCACTCAAGTTCTCCAGAGCTCCTCGCTCAACACAAAACATCTCATCAATCATGTGCTTCAAGGTCCATGCCCAACACAAACAAGCATATACATATATTATCGATAATTGTCTTACACCCAATATATAAAACAAATCTTCATGTTCATATGCAGTGGGGTCTTCGACCCAATACAAAAATAAAACATCAAGATAATCATCATAATCAATAGGCACATGCCTATAAATGTTAGGTCCAAAATTGACGATATTACATACACCTTTGGCCATCCATTTCAAACTAACTAAGGAGATGTGTCCCAAGACAAGGGAAGAGATAGAATGCATGTTCAAGGTTCCCTATTCACCAATAGTTGGAAGATTGATGTATTCCATGTTGTGAACAAGACCAAGTATTGCACATGACATACGAGTTGTGAGTAGGTATATGAACAATCTAGGTAAAGAGAATCAGAAGGAATTACAGTGGATTCTTAGGTATTTGAGTGGTACCACTTCTCATGCATTATGTTTTGGAGATTTAGACACTATTCTACAGGGATATGTTGATGCATATATGGAAGGTGATAAAGACACCAGGAAGAGCGCAACAGGGTATGTATTTACTATGGGTGTAACATCAGTATGTTGGATTTCAAAACTGAAAAAGGTTGTTTCACTTTCAACAATTGAAGCAAAGTATGCTACTGCTACAGAGGCTAGTAAATAGATGATTTGGTTGCATGTGTTCATGGAGGAATTGCGTAAGAAGCAGGAGAATAACATGTTGTACAGTGAAATCCAAAGTGTCTTTCATCTTAAAAAGAACTCAAGTTTTCATTCGCAGACTAAAGACATACAAATCAAGTACCATTTCATAATATTTGTTTGAGAAGATGAACTATTAAAGTTGGAAAAGATATGTACTAGCAAAAATCCTGCAAACATGTTGACAAACGAAGTAACTAGAGAGAAATTGAGTTCCTGATCAATTTATATTGGCCTTCAAGTATGAAGCTAAAGGTGAGAAATTTTCCAATTCCAAGGTTCAGAGCATAGTCCAGCAAGTACAGCAGCGTTGGATTTTTTTTTATCAATCTCCAAGTGGGATATTGGTGGTTGTGGATCCTATTCTTCCTAATCCATAGATGTTATTTTAGCCATTTTTGGATCCCAACACCTAATGGGGGGATGTGGGGGGGATTTCCCTTCCACTATAGTCATTGGGGGGGTCCATGGGGGGGCGATGACTATTTTAAGACCCCCCTGGCAGGGGTTTGGAGGCATCTCCCCCATAGCAATAATTTAGGTAAAGTGCATTGTAATATGTAATAACTTCATAGTCATGAATTGGTCAATATTGGGTGACTTAGGAGCCCATGGTTTTGGGTAGCCCATCGTATTTTCCCATGGTATTCCCTTTATAAAAGGCAGACATTGTAATACAACTTTGTTTTGTATTGTAGCATTGTAAAACAATCTATGTGATTGTGTTAGAGAGACTACGAGAGATTGAAGAGGAAGTGCAGTGGGGTTGTTGTAGGTTGTATTCGTTCATTTTGTTGGATGGTATAATAATAAAGGACTAGAAATTTTTGTGTGGACATAACCTGTCTTGGGTGAACCATGTTATATATGTGTCTCTCTTGTAATGTGGTTATAATATTTTCATCTTGTTTAATTATTTAATTGTTTAATTTTTATTGCTCTAGGATCTTTTTTTTCTAACAGTTGACATTATAACTTCTTCAACCTTTCCATTCCCAAAAGAAGGGATTTCTTATTGCATTAGGAATTGTCGATCCTTCTAATCCATGCCTCATGGCCATTGAACTTGAGAAGAAGAACTATGACTAGAGTGCATCCATGGAGGTGGGTTACAATATTTGGCAACGCAATTTCGGAAAAAACACAAAAACTTACCTCGATCAAGCTTTTTCCAAACCATCAATCGAGGTGTTAAGACCTCCATCGAGGTTTTCTTAAACCCTCTATCAAGATTTTGACAAACCCTTGATAGAGGTATAAGTGCTCGATCGAGGGTTAAAAAAAAGCTCGATCAAGGGTTAAAAGAATCTCGATCAAGCATCTTTAATCATTTTTACTATAAATAGGCAACAAACCTTTGATATAATTCACTGCATTTTTTGGATAGAAAATGGTCATTTATATTCGTTTCTAGATATGGGTCATGGAGTAATTGGAGTTATGGATATGATTGGTCGTCTATTAATCCAACATCTATAACTCCAATTACTCCACGACCAATATCTACACATAAAAACTAGAGGAAGTGGTAGTAGTAATGATTTTACTTGTTTCTTCTTCAAGGTATGCACTATTACCCACAAGTATTATTCTTCTAGTCGAAATTATGTTTTATTAAATTATATTATCATATAATTCTATGTTTGATTTTAATCGAATTCAAAGACCTTGTTAAATGAACAATACGAGATTTGAAAAACTTTTATTAAATAAATTTTTGGGTGTCCATATTCATGTGCACACGCAAATATGGGCACTCGAATATTTTTTTAGTTAAAGTTTTAAAAAGCTCAATTGAGCTTTTCATTTAATGAAGTCTTCTAAAAGATTCTTGGACACCTTGTATTTTGAATCCCCGTTTGAATTCATGTCATTGAACATTTGCAATTCTTGTCAAAATGAGAATTAGTATCATGTTTAGTCACGTGTTATTGATGTAAATTCTATTGTCATTCAATAATTTACTAGCAAGATTAAATGCAAATGTGTGGCACAATAACAATTTTGAAGAGTAAACAATGGAAATTGATATAACCCAAGGAAATGATGTCATATTTTTTTCCATGCTCACATTTTCATCTCTCTAAAGGTACTAAAAATACTTTGCTCCTTCGTATATAATTTTTAATTTTAAAAAACTACAATTATGCGATATGACTCTGAATTTAACACTAATTTTTATCTTAATTGTTATGTTCTATTCTGCCCAGGGCTCTGGGACTTAAATAGTTGTCCCGAAGATCTATATCGTAGGTATATTGTAGTCCTGAGAATCGAGATGGAGTGGACACAACTCGCCTAAGTTTAGCTCATCAACTGAATTGCATGCATCATTGCTCTCCTTGGTTCAATACAAAAAGAATACTATGAAAATGATGCATGCAATTTAGTTGATGAGCTGAACTTAAGCGACTTGTGTCCACTCAACCTGGATTCCTAGGACTACGATCTACCTATAATATAGAGCCTCGGGCTAGATATTTAAATCCCAGATCTCATGTCGGAATAGAACATGACGATTAAGATAAAAATTAGTGTTTTCAAAGTATATCACATAATTTTAGTTTTTTTAAAATAAAAACTATATACGAAGGAGAAAAGTATTTTTAGTATTTAAAACCTTTCACTACATTTTTGTACTACATTGTATACACATTAGATATATTGCTGATAGGAATCAAATGATGTTGAAATTCCTTACCAACCGTTGATGACATAAACAAGCTAGATGTTGAATTCTAATGAAAACACACCATGATACTACTTGAATATAAGCATAAAAAAAAAATTAAATGCACGTAATTCACGGACTCTAAAATTATTGTTAAAGCCCCAAAATGAATCCCTGGCTTCACCAGTTTCACAACTATTGGTTAAAGTTTTGAGTTATCATGCTAGGATGCATTGAAGGGTTTATTGTATCTATGTCATGGTATTCTTCCTCGTGTTGCTGCTGCAACTTTTCTCCCCAAATCTCTTAAATTTTGGGGCCCCTCCTTTCCATTTTAAGATGCTCTGATTTCGTTTGATCCATGCAGGTTTGGTCTTACTTTAGCTTTGTTTGATTCTAATGATTATTTTGTGGCCTATTTCCAGAGGATGCATGTTTTAAAATTTTGTTGTTGGTCGCAGAACTGAATGTGGCCTACTAGCCAAAAACCCATCTGATCGGTTGCCCATTGTCTCTGAGGAGGAATTCGAAGGACTGTTGAGGTGACCCGGAGTGAAGGCTTAGCTTGGTCAAATCGAAACCGGCAGGGTCACAAGGAGGACAAAGTGGAGAAAAGGACAACACAAGAAAACGACAGAGGCATGAACTAAGAAGACCTATCGGTTACTATTGGGAAGACAAAATGGCCAGAGGAAGAAGCTGAAAGGTTGGGAGAGACTGGAAAGTCGCACGCTGGGGAATCCCAAATGATGGGGGGTGTAGTTTAAATATGGGAAGTTGGGAACGTTGATGGGGGCTTTTTCCCTGGGAAAATTTTGTAAATGTTTATTTGTAAGAGGAACTACTTCATTCTGCAAAGCAAACTGCAATTTTTGCTTGCTGGAGAGAGTAAAATGTGGAATGTATCAATGCGAATCAATGAATAATGTTGAAGAGGAACTATTTCTTTTTCATCTATGTTTCCTTTACTGTGAGAGTATTTAATTTCCTGAACCTATGTTCTTGTTAAATGTTCTTCAGTATCTTCGGGATTTCTTCCACTTTGAGTAATAAATGTTGTTCGTAAAATAATCGGCTATCTAGTTGTTTAAATATCTGTAATTGTTCATGTGTTTTGAATGAAGTATCAGCTGTCTGTAACTATTCATGATGCATGTACAAAAGGTATTACTCACTAACGAATGATAACCTTGCTCCCTAGGGATAGATTAGATAGTTAAGTTATTTCTTATTGTATGTGATTTGGCTGCGTGTGAGTCTAAGACGAGAGGTAAGAACCTGCGCATCACATTGTGACAACTCATTGCATTCTGATCACCTTGCATTTAGTTAGGCACTTGCATTTCATCTTCTAAGTCAAAAATACAAAAAATTGGTGGACCAGGCCGCAACTGATAAATCTTTATTTTTTGTTACCTTGACCTACAGTAGCTGGACCGCAAACCGGACGGATTCCCTACACCAACAGTCAACGAGCTAGTTGGGAACGTTGATTGGGGAGAATCCTTTACTATTGTCGCCTACAATTTTCCAGGCCCCAATAGTTTTGGCACTAGAAGGAGGGCCACCAGTGCATGGCTGGCCGAGGAAACCCGTTTTCCCGAGAATTTTCCACCGGTAACAATCCTGAAAGCAGTAGATTTCATAATCCAATTCCGGAAGAAAGAGAACATCTATATTCCGTTGGTAACAAAATTGTTAATGATCTGAGAAGGCACACCAGGGAATACGTAAAGAAGATTGGAGGATTGCCAATCATCCCTGAATTTCCCAGAAGAGAGTATAAAAATAAAGATCGTCCTGTAACAGAAGACTCAGTGTTGGTCGGCGACTGGGAAGAGCTGGTAGAAACAACCTTACAGGAAGTGGTGCTACCTTTAAACCAAGAAGGCCCAGAGACCCCTCACAGTTCTCCTACTCATACTCCAGTTGGTTCACCTCCTCACTCTCCACCCCGACTCATGGCTGGCGTAAATGCAAACCAACCCCCCAACCCACCAAATCCACCACCTGCATGGAGAGCCAGATCACCTCTAAATCTAACACCTCCATTACATGACTTACCCCAATCCTTCGAAAAATTGCTACCTAAATTTGACCCCAATGAGAAGATCCTAGTGGATGATCACCTGCAGAGTTTCTACTTGGCAATAGAGGGTTTAATGGCTGGGGAGCATGAAGATGTAGTGTGTCGGCTTTTCCTGCATACACTTAAAGGAGCTGCAGCTTCATGGTATTTTGGGTTGCCTGCTAACTCGATTCTGGACTAGAACACCTTTGAAAGGATTTTTAGGAGTAAGTATGCGACCCAAAAGACTCATGCTGTCCTTATGAAAGGACTATGTGCATTGAAGAAGGAGAAAAAGGAAAAAGTGCACAGTTTCACACAAAGGTTTGCAGCATATCTTAAGAACTTCTCTGAAATAGATAAGCCTTCAGAAAAAGTACGTATTGAGTACTATACTTCAGCTTTGGGTCCTGATTTGGCCATGTTTGTGAAAGGTAGGGCCAAGCCTACTCTGACAGAGACCTATGAAGAGGCAGAAGTGGTGGAAGCAGAAAGAGAAAGTATTGAAGATTATCCATAACAATCAGGAGAGAAAGGCGCAGGGAGAAAAGCCTTATTGTTCGCTAAGCCTAAGGAAGAAAAGTTGCCAGATCTGGAAAATATGGCCAAGATGATGCAGAAGATTTCCAACAAGATCATATATATGGAAAAAGAAAAGGAGGCACAAAGGTTTTATAAGCCATATTATAAGAAAAGAGAAGATAAGGATCATTCTAATCCTCCTCCTCACAATGCTGCATCCATGAATCTAACAGAGGTCGGCATGGATAATTTCTACACTTTCCACCAACAGCCGCACTCTCAAAAGAATTGTCCATAATGGATAAACTCTATGACGCTAATGATGAATCAATTGTTGGATTCTAGGTTAACAGAAGAGGGAGATGAAGAAAGAAAAGAAAATTCTGCCTCTACATCTAATGAAGATCAGGAAAAGGAGACCTTGGCATTATGGAATTCGGTCTCATTATTTGATGCTGAAGAAGGAAACACTCAGAGATACCATGGCGTTATGGAGACCAATGTGGCCACAAGAAGCCAAGGAACGGTTAAAGACGACAGTCTTATTCTTCCAAAGATCAGAAGGTTGCAGAGAAATGTTAGGAATAAGTTTCAAAATAAAGCTTTGGCTGATAAGATTCCAGAATTCATGATTACCAGCCAAAATACTAGACAGGATGATACAACAGCCAAGCCAAGTGAAGGAAATGCTGACAAACCACATCCAACTAGACAGCCAATGAATTATGACATTGTGGAGGATTTGAAAAAGGTAAAAGCGAATGTCCCACTTTTCGAAATGTGCAAAGTGCCGCATCAAAAAGAGAGATTGTTGAAAGCACTCGAAGCATCGGATGACAAGCTGCCCGCTAACAATCAACCTCAGGACGAAGAAGAAATTGGAGAAACAAGCATTGGAGGTGAGTCTAAAGCTAAGCATCTACCTTTCCTCCTAATGTTTGAAATTTTTAATCATAACGTGCACAATTGTCTGGTAGATTCGGGGGCATCCATTAATGTCATGCCCATATCAGTATGTAAGAAGATAAATGGGCAGCCAAAGCCGACCACGTGGAGGGTGGTTCAGTTGGATAGGACAAACGTTAAGGTAATTGGTGAGATGAAAGACGTCCTAATCCGTCTGGCATCCAATGACAAAGTATGCCAAGTTATTAACATCATAGTGGCTGATATACCAGACGCTTACGGTCTGGTCCTGAGTAGAGATTGGTCAGCCAAATTAAATGGATATTTTGCCTCAGATTGGTCACACCTATGGTTTCCATACAAGGGGAGTCCAAACCAGATCAAGATTCTAAGAGAACCCCACATGAAGTACAATGTTACCCAACTGGATGAGAAGAATATACCTGTGGATTATGTATTGGGAAATTATTTTCTTGAGTTGGAACCAGGGAATTATCAAGCGAAAGAAGCCGGCAACCCTTCTGATACCCAGCCTAATCTTCTTCGATTCTCGCAGGCTGGAGAAATTGACTGTAAAATAGTAGACTTAGCAGTAGGAGTAGATTCATTTTCGGTAGTTAATGATTTTTGGACTTTATTTTTCGATGGCTCTAATACATTAGAAGGGTCAGGGGCCGGCTATGTCCTAATTGACCCACAGAAGAATAAACATTTCCTTTCATGTAGATTAGAGTTTGAATGTACCAATAATACAGCTGAGTATGAAGCACTGGTGCAGGGACTCAAGAAATCGATTGACTTGAAGGTAAGCAATTTAAAAGTTTTTGGGGATTCTGAAATTATTGTGAAACAAATCCGGAATCAAATCCACTGTGTTTCTCCCCACTTAAAATCTTACCAGAATGAGGTATGGGACCGTCTTAAATGTTTTAATGCATTCAACATAATTTCAATCCCAAGAATTAAAAATGCAGCAGCTGACGTATTAGCTACTTCGGCCGCTAGGCTTGTACCCTCAAATAATCGATGTACTATTGAATTGCTTTTCAGGCCTTCAGTACCTAATATGATTACCAACCTACGTGTGTTCGATGATGACCAGTAAATTATAGAATGTTTAACAAATGACAAGGTATTCAAAGGAGCGATTATTGATGATGAAGAGCACCAGGCCGAGATGAAATTTGATAATTTCATCCCTAAAGGGGTCAGAACGTTGGAAAAGATGTTTGACTTGAATGAAAATTTTAGGAGACCCGCCAACGTGAAGACTCACATCTCAACTCTACAGTTCGAGCTGATAAATTTGGGGACTGAAACGACACCTAAGTTCGTGAATCTCGGCAAATGCTGTTTGCCGACAGAAAGAGACAAGTTCATCAGTCTATTTAAACAATACAGAGATGTCTTTGCCTGGACGTACCAAGAGTTAAAGACATACGATACTAG
Source organism: Pseudotsuga menziesii (assembly GCA_001517045.1). Taxonomy (NCBI): domain Eukaryota; kingdom Viridiplantae; phylum Streptophyta; class Pinopsida; order Pinales; family Pinaceae; genus Pseudotsuga; species Pseudotsuga menziesii. The sequence continues at coordinate 225,436 of LPNX010064713.1, read as the reverse complement.
CATCATCAAGCACGTTGTTCCCATCAAGGCGGGAGTCAAGCCATATCAGCAGCCCTTGAGGAAAATGCATCCAAAACTGTAACCACTGATTTAGAGTGAGGTAAAGAAATTGTTGGATGCTAGAATCATTTTTAAAGTCAGACACTCTGAGTGGGTATCAAATCTGGTACCGGTCAGAAAGAGGTCAGGAGAAATCAGACTGTGTGTGGATTTCAGGAACTTAAACTGCGCATCGGATAAAGATAACTATCCTGTGCCACCCATGGAGCAGCTGCTACAAATGGTTTCAGGTTCTGAACTGTTTTCATTATTAGACGGGTTCTCTGGCTACAATCAAGTGTTGGTATCCAAAGAAGACAGATTAAAGACAACGTTCAGGACAAAATGGGGAACTTTTGCCTATAGAAGGATGCCCTTTGGACTAATTAATGCTGGAGCAACATTTCAGAGAGCTATGGACATAGATTTCCGCAGACTAATTGGGTGAAGCACTGTGGTGTACCTTGATGACATTACAATATTCTCGAAGAAAAGAGGAGAGCACGCTTTTCACCTAAAGCAAATTTTCGAACGCTGTTGGAAATATGGCATCTCCCTCAATCCCAAGAAGTGCGTGTTCGCCGTCACTGAGGGTAAGTTACTAGGGCACATAGTTTCAAAGAAGGGTATATCTATAGACCCAGAAAGAATTAAGGCCATTGAACAAATTCCCATGCCCCATAATAAAAAAGGAATGCAATCGTTTATGGGAACCATAAATTTTGTACGAAGGTTTGTGCCTGATTTCGCTCAGATTGTCAAACCACTACAGCAGATGGTCAAACAAAATGCCCAATTTAAGTGGACTGATATTGAGAAGGACGCTTTTAGCAAAATTAAAACTGTTGTTGCACACACTCCCTCCTTGAAAAGCCCCGACTTTGATAAAGACTTTATTATGTATACCTTTTCATCCGATGATTCGCTGGCAGCTGTACTCACGCAAAAGGAAGATGGGGGGGATGAATTCCTAATCGCCTTTATGAGTACTAGTCTGCAAGGGGCTGAGTTAAATTACCCGACCATTGATAAGCAAGCTTATGCAATGTTTAAGGTAGTGAAGCAATTCAGGCCTTATATATTAAAGAATCGAACCAAGCTAATAGTCCCCTACCCAGCTGTAAGATCCCTTCTCATATAGAAAGAGTTAGGAGAAAGGAGGGGCAACTAGGTAACAGCTCTTCAAGAGTACGACCTTGAATTCAAGCCAGCCTCTATAGTCAAAGGTCAAGGGTTATGCAAATTGATGACTAAAAGTGGGAACAATGAAGAACAAGCATGGGAAGATGATGTCGAATTACATGTAATGGATGTATGCCCTTTGTTTACAGCTCCCAAGTCTTGGTATAGAGACTTTGTACATTACTTATAGTCAGGGCTGCTGCCAGAGCATTGGAATTCCAAGAAAAGAAGAGCGTTGCATCTTAAATCAGCCTCTTATCAACTTGTTGAAGGAATACTATTCAGAAAAAACTACGATGGAGTCCTTCTGAGATGCTTGGAGAAAGAAGATGCTAAGAAAGTAATGTCTGAATTGCACGATGGTCCGGCTAGGGGACATTATTCAGGGGACACTACAGCCCACAAGGTCCTCAGAGCTGGTTATTACTGGCCTACACTCTTCAAGGATGCACACGCACACGTTAGAAAGTGTGATATTTGCCAAAGGTGTGGTGGAAGACAGCCTAAAGCAGCAGCGCCCCTAAAGCCTGTGATGATCATGAAACCATTTGAGCAATGGGGGCTAGACATTATTGGAGAAATAAAGCCAAATTCGTCCCTGCAGCACAAGTATATTCTTACTGCGACTGATTATTTCACTCGTTGGGTCGAAGCTATCCCACTATGCAAGATAAATGAAGACGAAGTCATCAGCTTCCTACAAGATCATATCATGACCAGGTTTGGGGTTCCAGTTTCGTTAGTATTTGATAATACTAAATATTTTTCATCAATTAAATTGACGGTGTTTTCCCATGATAAAGGGATAAAATTGCATTATTCTGCTAATTACTATCCACAAGGGAATGGCCTGGCTGAATCCTCTAATAAAAACCTCATTAGAATTTTGAAGAAGACTGTAATAGAAAACCAAAGGAGTTGGCACTCAGCCTTACCAAATGCCCTTTGGGCTGATAGAGTCACCCCCAATTTTGCAATTGGAGTGTCCCCATATACCCTTGTCTACGGTAAAGAGGCCATCCTTCCTCCCAATATCATGCTACCATCTTCCATTCTAGCTCAGGAGTCTAGGGGGTCAGATGATGAAATTTTACAAATAAGAATATATAATCTCCTGAAAGTTGAAGAAGCCATGTTGAAAGCCAAAGAACGCTTTAAGTAGCAACAAGAGTCAGTTAAGAGATGGTTTGACAAGCACAAAGTTGGGATAAAAGACTTTGAAATGGGAGACTTAGTCCTCAAATGGGACCACCCCCATCATGAGAAAGGAAAGCATACCAAATTCCAGTAGTTGTGGGTAGGCCCTTTTCAGATTGCAGCCAAGCTTGGTCCTTCTACCTACAAGTTGCAAGATCTACAAGGGTGGGAGGAGAACCTACCAGTAAATAGTCTGGTTCTCAAATCTTATTTTTCCCGAGTCTATCTAATTTTTTTGTCTTGTACATAAATAATCCGCCCGACTGTCTTTTGAGTCATGTTTCTAGTTTTCTTTTGTTGATTTCTTTCTAGCTTGTTTCGTTGATTTCAATAAAGGGAGCAAACCTGTGGTTGCATGGAATACATCCGAAATTTTTGGGTTTGATAAACGTTTTGGTGTCAGACTGTGTGTTGCTAAGTTATATGAAAGAAATTCTTTCAGTATAGCAGTTTTCTCAAAGAACTCTGTGCGCATTGAAGTCCTGCTTAACCCCTGTGAAATAAACCAGATTCGAGGAGTCTGGGGTACTATGTCGAGGCTCCATCCACATCACATTTAGAATGTTCTAAGGGGAAAAAACAAAGGACCCATGGAAAGGAGAAAAGTGAACAGTGTATTAAATATAAATGATCCCATGCCAAGAAATGAACGCCAAAAGGAAAATAAAGAGTCAAAAAACTCCTATGAAAGCATCATAAATTAAAGCAGGAGCTGAATCATAAGTTCTAAATTGCCAAAAGATCCTCTCTGTCCATGAGCTGAAAATTCAAGTACACCACTCACACAAAAGGACACTATGGGATAGAGGATCCTGAATCAAAATTCAGTAAGAAAGGCATGCGAGCAAACTCATATGAAATAGGACAAAAGTCCGAAAGCACAAGAAAAGTGTGAAAATGGCATGGGAATGAGGAACAAATGAATATGTATGTTTACCATATGCCCCAATCCTGTGGTGTCCAAAGATTTTCGCCACCTGAAGATAAAGGTAATAATGAAACTCATCCTCCGGCCTCAGCATAGTTATCTGAACTTGACGATTTTGGTTTCCACTCTCCCCGATTGGACTGTCATCAATGATTAAGGGTACACACTGCGGTCATTTGAGAAATCCATAGTGCTGGAAGAATTCAATATGATGCTTTTGTTGTTAAATAGTCTGTCACTCAAAAGTTAATCGCCCAGAGATCTGGGTTCACCAGGTAATCGCCAGTTGTTGCTGCTGCAACTTTTCTCCCCAAATCTCTTAAATTTTGGGGCCCCTCCTTTCCATTTTAAGATGCTCTGATTTCGTTTGATCCATGCAGGTTTGGTATTGCTTTAGCTTTGTTTGATTCTAATGATTATTTTGCGGCCTATTTCTAGAGGATGCATGTTTTTAAATTTTGTTGTTGGTCGCAGAACTGAATGTGGCCTGCTAGCCAGAAACCCGTCTGATCGGTTGCCCATTGTCTCTGAGGAGGAATTCGATGGACTACTGAGGCGACTCGGAGTGAAGGCTTGGCTTGGTCAGATCGAAACCGGTAGGATCACAAGGAGGACAAAGCGGAGAAAAGGACAACACAAGAAAACGACAGAGGCACGAACTAAGAATACCTATCAGTTACTATTGGGAAGACAAAACGGCCAGAAGAAGAAGCTGAAAGGTTGGGAGAGACTGGAAAGTCGCACACTGGGGAATTCCAAACGATGGGGGGTGTATTTTATATATGGGAAGTTGGGAACGTTGATGGGGGATTTTTCCCTGGGAAAATTTTGTAAATGTTTATTTGTAAGAGGAACTACTTCGTTTTGCAAAGCAAACCGCAATTTTTGCCTGCTGGAGAGAGTAAAATGTGGAATGTATCAATGCGAATCAATGAATAATGTTGAAAAGGAACTATTTCATTTTCAGCTATGTTTCATTTACTATGAGAGTATTTAATTTCCTGAACCTATGTTCTTGTTAAATGTTCTTCAGTATCTTCAAGATTTCTTCCACTATGAGTAATAAATGTTGTTCGTAAAATAATCGGCTATCTGGTTGTTTAAATATCTGTAATTGTTCATGTGTTTTGAATGAAGTATCAGCTATTTGTAACTAGTCATGATGCATGTACGAAAGGTATTACTCACTAACGAATGATAACCTTGCTCCCTAGGGATAGATTAGATAGTTAAGTTATTTCTTATTGTATGTGATTTGGCTGCGTGTGAGTCTAAGATGAGAGGTAAGAACCTGCGCATCACATTGTGACAACTCATTGCATTCTGATCACCTTGCATTTAGTTAGGCACTTGCATTTCATATTCTAAGTCAAAAATACAAAAACTCGGTGGACCGGGCCGCAACCGGTAAATCTTTGTTTTTTGTTACCTTGACCTACAGTAGCCGGACCGCAAACCGGACGAATTCCCTACACCAAAGAATCAACGGGCTAGTTGGGAACGTTGATTGGGGAGAATCCTTTACTATTGTCGCCTACGATTTTCCAGGCCCCAACACCTCGTTATCATACCTTTTGGTAAGACAATAAAGAGGGTAGTGGCCTACATTGGCATGGAAAATGGTTTCAACATAGAGGTATACGGATTAGATGTTTTCATTAAATAACTTAAATTACTACCTGTGATTGTTGGTTCATTGAATCATGGACTAGTACAAAACACAACAAATTTTAGAGCCACGAGCCCTTAATTACTCACAATTAGAACTTTCTCAAATCTAGCGATTAATAAACTTCTTTTGATATTTTGGTTCAATTTAAAAGGTGGATTGTTGTGACTCAGACATGCAGTGAATTGCAAGGATTCAATTGACTTAGGATTCATTCCATTTCCCCTCCATTTCATACATGTATGCTTTCACGACAAGTGTTGAACAAAAAAATTTAATGTCGTAACCCTAGTTATGCTAGCTTTGCTAACTTGTTTGGTATGTAGGAAGTTTTTTTTGTTTTTTGTGTTGTGAATTATTTTTTGTTAGGTTCCCATTCCTTATCATTCTTAGATATCTCAAGCTTGGATTGCACTTGGATTGCACTTGGATGCCTCAATATGGTTAGAGCATAGTCTAAGTAGTTCTTTTGTATAATGAAGTGTGCTCCAACTTAAAAAAAATACAATAGAATAGTTGTTATGTTACTAAACTATAAAATTAGTGATACACATATGAAAACTTAATGCATTTAAAATAAATTTTGTTGAAAATATATCATTTTTTTAGATAAATATTAAAGGGTGCTCAATTATAAAAAAATTGTAAAAAATTGAAAGGACAATAGTTATTTTTTACATTTTTTTGTTGAAGGGTTTACATAATTTATACTCGTTAATCTAAGTACAATTACTTATATTACCCTTCATCTCAGAAGGGCTCCAAGAATAAATTCCCATCCATTTGAAATTAAGACCCACCCTTCAAATTTGATCATTGTTCCTCAATTTTGTTTACTAAATATAAATGTGGTGAGCATGCATATAAAACCAACCTTGGTAGTCATGTACAAAGTTTTGGTTTTTGAGTGTTTAACGGTAGCTCGATTGAGGGTTTATTAGACCCTCGATCGAGGGTTTATTAGATCCTCGATCGAGGGTTTAATAAACCCTCGACCGAGCTTCTTTTAAAACCTTGATCAAGGCATTTAAATACCTCAATCGAGCTCCAGACCTTGATCAAGCTCCATACCTCGATCAAGGGCCTGAAAAATAAAGAATTAGCCCTCTTACAGGAAAATTTCTCTGTGTCTTCTAGGGGTGTAAACCCTTCCATTCATGGCACACAACTGAGTGGAGTTCATACCAATAGATTCATCACCGAATCCTCTATCCATTGAGGTATCATGCATGCATTTTGGCATTCATATGGTTTTTTTTAATTAGTTCTAAAACTTACACTTAGAAAACTTGACAACAACTTCGAAGCAACTCAAAGAAAAATCCACAGGGTAAAAAATACACATCCAAAAATTTCTAAAAAATGCACAACCCACACATCAACGCGTCCTTTTCAAAAGGGCATCTTTGGTTTTTCAATTTTTGAAAACAATGAAAAAAAAACTGGGATGGACACACGTGCATAAAATGATGTTGAAATCAGATGTGGTCACTTTTGAAAAATAATAAATAATTGTATATTGCGAAATAAATTAACAAAAAAATATGCAAGCCATGGTGCATTTTGTGTAGATCATGATTATATATATATATATATATATATATATATATGTAAGATTGAATTATTGGGGTTGGACATGAGCCACTTATTAACTTCTTCAAATTTTTAAGGTCACATGGTTCATTAAATGCAAAATTTCACACATTAAATGACATCAGAATATTTTAAAAAAAATATCATTGGGAAGCCAACATAATATTCTACATTTTTTTTTTTACTACAAGTCAAAATTCACATGGCATATATGCATTTTGAGGGCTGTTATCTAGCACATGAGTAAAAATTAGGTTTTCATCACCAAATTTGGCCAAAAAGTGTTATTCCTTTGAGTCTCCTTCCAAATTCTTATCACAATAAAAAAATCCTAGGTATTTATTTACCTAAATAGTATTAAAAATGAATAATTGAATTATTTATAAAATAATTATTTTTGAGCTTGTCGTGCTTGTGGTGTAAATCCTCATAAATTAATCATGTGATTTTATTTGTTTAAATAGTTAAAAATCGAATTTGTGGTGATTATTGTGTAACACCTCATAAATTAATCTTGAACATTTATTTGAATGGAAAAAAAATAATTACCTTATCTGCAAAATAATTATTTGTGATGTTGTTGTGTTAATGGTACAAATCATGGTAATTAAATCCTATTTGTACATGTTCATGCCACAACTAAGCACTTAGCACCACTATGTGGTGCTTCCCAAGATGAGATTTCTCTAGCCTTTGGATTTCTTAAGCCTAAGGGTTGAATTTCTTCACTCAACCATTTTGATGGCTACTCAACCTATCCCTAGTAATTGAAACCTTGTAATGGTGCCAATGCCAACACACAAAAGGCTAAGAATACTCTTGGGAATATGTGTGGTGACCTTTGAAGTGCCTTTTTTGGTCCTAGATTCCCAAAAGCTTCTCTTAGTGCCGAAGCTAGAGGTTTTCTACCCTCACCATGTCCATGGATATGAAACCCATGCCTTGTGCTTAAAACTAATAATGACACTAATGTCCATTAATAAATTTAATGAGATCAATAAAAAAAAATCTCAATTAAATAATCAAATTTTAATTTCAATTTTTTTATTGCTACTTTATTACACATTAATAAATTAAAAATTGTTGTTTTATTATTATTATTCAATATTAAAAACATAAAGTATTTACTTGTTTAAATAGTATTAAAAATGAATAAATGAATCTGAATATTTAAAAAATAATTATTTGTGAACTTTTTGTCCTTGTGGTACAAAGCCTCATAAATGAATCTTATGCAGTTATTTGTTTAAAAAGTAATAAAATAAATAATTGAATATAGTGTGATTGTGGTGTAAAAACTCATAAATTAATCTTGAGTATTTATTTGACTCAATAAAAAATAATTGAATTAAGTTATTTACAAAATAGTCAATTGTGAAGTTCTTGTGTTTGTGGTGCAAATCTTGATAGCCAAATCCCACATGGATATGTCCATGTGACAAATAATAACTTAACACCATTTATGGTATACTTGCCAACATGTCATTTTTGTTAACATAGATAAGGAACAACTCAAATTCTAATAATATTAACAAAAATTAACATCACCTTAACTCCACAAATTTGTAATCGATGCTACGTTACCACCTTAACAACATAAAACATAAGTGGTTTTAAGATGTGGTGCTAACAAATTTATTTTGTTGTTATGCCCCTTGCAAAAATAGGGCTCTACTAATTCCTTCAATGTGAGAAGTTAAGTTTCCTCCTACTTGCATGGCGACCTTTGGAATAATGTCTTCGATCTCAAAGATTAAGAAATGGTGCTAAGTTGTGGTGCTAACAAATTTCTTTTGTTGTTATTCCCCTTGCAAAACTAGGGCTCTGCTTATTCCTTCAGTGTGAGAAGTTAAGTTTCCTCCTACTTGCATGGCGACCTTTGGAATAACATCTTCGATCTCAAAGGTTAAGTTTCCTTTTTCTTGCCATTCCTACTAGTCTAAAAACACTCAAAATATGTGTCGGCCAAGGCTACCATACATATGGTTGAGAAATGTTTTCTTAAGGTTTGGGATAGGTTTGCTTAGATGTCATTGGATATATAATAATGAATGTAAGCTTCAGATCAAGAGTGCAAGTTCAATATTTTTGTTGTCCTCTTTGTGAGTGTAATCGTTTGCTAGCTCCAAAATCTCTATTTCCCAATGCTTCTTAACTAATATGATTTTAAACAAAACTAGATTGAATGCATTTTCCTCTATGCAGAATACATGGTATTATATATACCTAATATACCTAAAGCATTGTTTTTCCCAAGTGTAATATCTTTACCAAAAAAAAACTACATAAGTGGTTTAGCTTCATCCAAACTCCATTTGCTCAATATGAGGGTTTAACCTATCATATATCATGATATTGTGAGCTATCAAGAAGCTCGTCATACGATTCTTTGGAGAGGGAATTGTTGTACCACAACTATAATATCTTTGATTAGGAGAATCATGGGTTATCTAGAAGCTCTTGATTATGCATAAACAAAGAGTAAAGCTTATGAGATGAGATTCTTTGGAGAGGGAAATCTTCATATTAAATATATGATTCCTTTGGATGGGTCCAATTTGGAATAATGTCTTCGATCTCAAAGATTAAGAAATGGTGCTAAGTTGTGGTGCTAACAAATTTCTTTTGTTGTTATTCCCCTTGCAAAACTAGGGCTCTGCTTATTCCTTCAGTGTGAGAAGTTAAGTTTCCTCCTGCTTGCATGGCGACCTTTGGAATAACATCTTCGATCTCAAAGGTTAAGTTTCCTTTTTCTTGCCATTCCTACTAGTCTAAAAACACTCAAAATATGTGTCGGCCAAGGCTACCATACATATGGTTGAGAAATGTTTTCTTGAGGTTTGGGATAGGTTTGCTTAGATGTCATTGGATATATAATAATGAATGTAAGATTCAGATCAAGAGTGCAAGTTCAATATTTTTGTTGTCCTCTTTGTGAGTGTAATCATTTGCTAGCTCCAAAATCTCTATTTCCCAATGCTTCTTAACTAATATGATTTTAAACAAAACTAGATTGAATGCATTTTCCTCTATGCAGAATACATGGTATTATATATACCTAATATACCTAAAGCATTGTTTTTCCCAAGTGTAATATCTTTACCAAAAAAAAACTACATAAGTGGTTTAGCTTCATCCAAACTCCATTTGCTCAATATGAGGGTTTAACCTATCATATATCATGATACTGTGAGCTATCAAGAAGCTCGTCATACGATTCTTTGGAGAGGGAATTGTTGTACCACAACTATAATATCTTTGATTAGGAGAATCATGGGTTATCTAGAAGCTCTTGATTATGCATAAACAAAGAGTAAAGCTTATGAGATGAGATTCTTTGGAGAGGGAAATCTTCATATTAAATATATGATTCCTTTGGATGGGTCCAATTCATTTACATGGTTTTCATTTAGAAAAACCATGTCCTAGCATCTTTGTTCATGAGATATTAAAGAAAACCCCTAATTTTACTAGATATTGATAATTACTTACAAAAATAATTTTGTTGATTCCCCTCCCAATACATATATCCAATTAAAAAAAAAAATTACAATTTATATTCCTTATTTTATTAGAAACTCCTTTTATACCCCCCAATATCTATAAAAAAACCCATACTTGATTTCCTACCCCCAATACCTACAATATATTGACCTTATTTTTCACAATTAAAAACCCCCCTTTATGAATGAGCGCGATAAGATATTGCTCAACCAAGTGAACCCCCCGTGAATTCATTATGCAAAACATGTGACCTCTATTGAAATGGTGGACAAACAAAGCTTAACAGGTAAGATTCACTGGAGAGGGAAATCTCTATATCACAAACAAAGCTTAAGAGATAAGATACAATGGAGAGGGAAATAGCTATATCACATATATGATTTATTTGGTTGGGGCCCAATTCATTATGCAAAACATGTTACCTCTACTGAAATGGTGGACTAACAAACCTTGAAAGATAAGATTCTTTGGAGAGGGAATATATATATCATATATATGATTTCTTTGGTTGGGGCCATTTCATTATGCAAAACATCAAACCTCTACTTAAAGGTCCACTTAAATGATAGACTAGCAAAACTTAAAAGATAAGACTCCCTGGAAATCTCTATATCACATATATGTTTTCTTCGGCTGGGTCCCAATTTATTATGAAAAACATGAAACATTTACTAGAATGATGCATGAAAAAAGCCTAAGACATAAGATCCTGTTGAGAGAAATCTCTATATCACATATATTATTTCTTTAGTTGGGCCCAAAAACATGTGATATTAGTGAAATAATGGACTAACAAAACTTAAAGAATAAGATTCTTTGGGAAAAAAATATTTACATGATAAACATAATTTCTTTGATTAAGACTTCATTCATTATATAAAACATATAACATCTCCCTTTAAAATTATTTTATGTTAACAAAAATCTGGGTACTATAAACATTTCGTGAGAGAAACCAATTCCATCAACAGGGAAAAAATATATATATATTTGTTAAAACCAACTTTATGATAATTGATAATTGCAAAGTGTAATTCATTATGCAAAACATGTAAAATCTATTAAAAAAAAAGGTTAACAAAAATCTCTTTACTACATATGAATTAGTGGAAATTTTAAGGTTAATTTTTCTGTGGGAATCTAGTGAATTTAACCTATAAAATTTGTAATTTCTATTATTTATAATGAAATCATATAACACAAAAATCCCAACACTTTGTAAAGTCTAACATTATTTATAAACATTTTAAAAATTCGGTAAAAATCGTCTCCTGCTTAGAAAACTCGAATAGCAATTCAATGGAAAAAAAAGGCGGAGCCAGCTTTATGACAATTGATAATGGCAACTCGAATTACAATTCAATCAACAGGTTAAAAAGGCGAAGCCAGCATTATGATAATTGATAATTGCACAATGTGTTGCAAGTTAAAATAGGTGTAAGTGCTAATCGACGTAAGCCAACCACATCAATATGACGTATTTCTGTCGACGTCATATTGATTCCAAATTTCCACTATTTACGCGTGGTTCAATTTTGACTGGCATTTTCAGTCCCCACCGACCATATTTTTTCACCTCCATGGATGAGATATTGGTTAATGTCGCCTTACCCATATTTCGAACCACAAAAATATACATCGTAACCCAACTCAATCAAAACAGACCGTTCAAAAATCTTCTCGCTTGGTAGTCTAGACGGTTCCAAGATTAGTTCACGTACCTTCCATGCTCACATGTTCTGGCTTGGTACTATAGATGCTTTTCAAATCTGGTTTTGGAGTCTGCGTTTTTTTATATCAGGAAGCTGGTGCTATTGTTAGCCAAAACCAAGCCGACTAAACTTGAGTTTACCACTCAATTAATATTAAAATTTAATTTTCACTTTTTTACGTCGGCCTCTTTTTCTTTTCACTTGTCGGGTGAAACTTGTCTATCTCCCGACTAGACAAGTCTATCAACTTTGGTCGGACTTTCTACCCGACTGATTTACTTCGACTTACTTGTCACTTCGAAATCAGCTGACTTCAACCTCCAAGTCAGCTGACCTCTTCGACCTCTCAAGTCGGCGACCTCATTCCGCTGACTCGCGGTTCACTTTGGTCGAAATCTACAGAGTATGTTTCTTAGTCTAAGAGACTTAAGAAATTACAAATGCTTTTCACCTGTGAGTAAGATGAAGTAAAAATGGACACATTAACAAATCCAAAGAACTTATAAAAACATATGCCCAAATATGTAGGAAGACTTGAGTCGACCAATGTGCCGTAAAACCTTGGAACTTTAACGCAGTGAGAAATTTATGGGTTCTTGTTCTTTCACTCAACTATAATGGTAAAAGACATTTACACAAGTAAATATGGAAATATTGTGCGGCCAAATAAACACATTCAACCATAAACTATTTCATATATATAACTTATGTGGAAATAACAAAGTATTACAAATTTTTCGGTCCAGACTTGTCGGCTCAGACTTGTAGGTCCAGACATGTCGGTCTAGACTTGTCCTTTTACATAGCTTCGGCTCTTCGACTGAATCACTTACAAAAAAGTTTGAGCTTCAACTTCTCTTTCTCACCTTGAGTTCCTATGCCTCTCTATTGTGTCCATTGTGTCTCTAGTGTCTCTCTAACCTAATTTACAAATTTCTTCTTTTATTTATAGGAAACCTGAAGATTGCTTCTACATGGGTCGACTGACTCACCATTAAATACTGTAATAACTATCTACCTAACAACTTAGCTTCAAAAATAAATTCGACTGGTTTACATTGTCTAATCGTGGAATCTTCTCTATTGTCAAAATGACATACAAGATCTTGACTGGTACAGACTCTGACAGAGTCAGCTGAGAGTCAGGTACGGATCTACGAGTAATTACATTTTTTCAACACTCCCCCTTAATTATAAGCAGATGGGGATTTTTAAAACAAAATTTACAAAATGTTTTAGAGCTTAGACATGCTCTATTTATGACAGAGTTCACTGTGGAGAACTTGTCATTCCAAGATAACTACGCAAGTACTGGAATGTGTCCTTTGCTAATGGCTTTGTAAAGATGTCTGCTAGTTGGTCTTCAGACCTGCAAAATTCCAAACCAATTTCCTTGTCGTTCACCAACTCTCTTATAAAATGAAACCTTGTGTCGATGTCTTTGGTTCTCTTGTGAAACACATGATTCTTTGATAATGCTATGGCTGAATTGTTGTCGCAGAAGATTGTTGTCGGTTCTTGATGGTTCTGTGACAAGTCTTTTAAGACTCTTCTCATCCAGACAGCTTGACATGCAGCACTTGTCGCTGCAACATACTCTGCTTCAGCTAAAGACAAAGTTACAATGGGTTGTTTATTTGAAGCCCGTGAAACAACGCCTGTACCAAAATGAAATGTGTACCCAGATGTGCTTTTCCTGTCATCTATGCTGCCTCCATTGTCACTGTTAGTGTAACCAATGAGTTTAAAATTTCTAAGGTTGAATACATAATACCAAGGTACCTCAGAATTATTTTACTTGCTTGCCAATGTGAGTCTTTTGGTGACTCCATGAATCTTGAGATTAGACATACTCCATACATAATATATGGTCTTGTCCCTATCAAATACATAAGGCTTCCAACAAGCCTTTTGAACAGCATAGGATCTACAGTGGATCCTTCATCATCCTTGCTCAATTTTAAACCTGTTATTACTAGTGTTGGGGCTGCCTTGCAATTAGACATGTTAAACCTTTTTAAAACTTCACTTGCATACTTAGACTGTGATATAAAAATACCACTTTCAGACTGCTGAACTTCAATGCCCATAAAAAACTTCATAAGCCCCAGATCAGTCATTTCAAATTCACTTTCCACGACTGCTTTAAAATCTCCTATGCCATAATCACCAATAAATATTAAATCATCTACATACAAGCAAACAATTAACATCCTACCTTTCTCATCGACTTTGATGTACAAAGTCGGTTCACTTTCACTTCTGTGAAATCCATTTTCAGTGAGATAGGAATCAATCCGGCTATACCAAGCTCTAGGAGCTTGCTTCAACCCCTAGAGTGCCTTTTTCAGCCTATACACTTTATGCTCTTGACCTGGAACTTCATACCCTTGTGGTTGTTCCACATATACTTCTTCTTCTAGATAGCCATTTAAGATTTCCAACTTGACATCCATTTGATGAACATGCCATTTGTTTTGTGCAGCAATGGCCAAAACTGTTCTGACTGTATCCATGCGTGCAACAGGTGCAAACGTTTCATTGAAGTCTATGCTGGGTTGCAGTGTGAACCCTCTTGCTACCATTATTGCTTTGTGCTTTTGCACATTCCCATCAACATCTTGCTTGGTCTTGTAAATCCATTTGACACTGATTACATCTTTGTCTTTTGGTACATCAACCAGTTCCCATGTCTGGTTTTTCTCAATGCATTCTATTTCTTCATCCATGGCTTGTGCCCATACTTCATCTTCAACAGCTTCTTCAAATTTTAGTGGATTATATATAGGAGAAAATAATGCAAAGCGAGAGAATCAATTAGGTGTACCAGCTTCATATATTTCCCGCAGACTTCTTGTCTTCATCGGTTCTATCGATGTCGACCTTGATGAAATGCTTGATGGAGTCTACTATCCTCTTGGTGTGCTTGTTGGTGTAGCTTGAGCTGCTACTTGTGTCGATGGTCCTTGTGCTGAACCATGTCGTGGTGTCATGGGAGTCGATGGTGCTATGACTGGTTGACTTACATGTGGTATTTGAACCACTTCCTCTTCCATATCATCATTGTCGACATTCAACACAATCTTGACATTTATGTCAACGCTTCCATCCCATGATTCATTCTCGACAAATTGAACATCTCGACTGATTATCACTTTCCTTGCGACAGGGTCATACAACTTGTATGTTTTTTTGTCTTCTGAATAGCCGACAAAAATACATTTATGTCCCTTCTTGTCTAGCTTCTTTCTCAGCTCATCTGGAACATGAGCATATGCAACACAACCAAAAACTTTTAAATGTGAAACACTATGATTCACAACTGTCCATGCTTCTTGGGGAACTTTGTTCTTCACACTTTTTGTCAAACATTGGTTCATAATGTAAACGACAATTGTGACTACTTCACCCCAATATTCATTTGGAAAATGCTTGGCTGGCAACATGCTGCATGCCATCTCCATGATGGTTCTGTTCTTTCTTTCAGCTATACCGTTCTGCTGAGGTGTATACTGTGTAGTGAATTTTTTTTGTATGCCATGGGTCTTGCAAAAATTCAGAAATTCATTTGAAACATATTCACCTCCTCTGTTGGTCCTTAAGGTCTTGATGTGGTGTCCAATATGGTTCTCCACGAGTGCCTTAAATTGCTGAAAATAACCAAATGCATCAAATTTATGTTTCAAAAAATATAACCATCTCTTTCTTGAGTAGTCATCAATAAAAGTTAGAAAATACTTGCAGCCACCAATGAATGATGTCTGCATTGGACCACAAATGTCAGAGTGCACAATTTCAAGTGGTGTGCATGCTCTATATGACTTTCCGACTAGAAAAGTCTCTCTGTGCTACTTGCCAAAAATGTAGCCTTCACAAACCCTCTCTAGTCTATCGATCAATGGTAATCCTTTTACCATATTCTTTGTGTGTAGTAGCTTCAGCCCACCAAAATTTAGATGTCCAAATTTGAAATGCCACAACCAGGATTCATCCTGAACTTCTATCTGAAATGCAGCTTGCAAATTAGCGCTGCAATTTTCTCTCTTGTCGAGGAGCTCAATTATTTCTTCACTTTCTACCTTGAATGCAGCTCCTGAGTTTGTCTTCCCTTTCATGTCGGGAACTATCCTCAATGGAAACAAGCGTTTGCTTGTCATTGGCACTTTTGCTATCAGTTGGTCTCTTGGATGCTTGTCTTTGATCACACAGTGATCATCTTCCATGTAGCCTTTGTAGCCTTTTTGTAGCAGTTTTCCAATGCTTAACAAATTATGTTTCAGACCTTCATCATGATAGACATCAGGGATATACTTACTCTCCCCCTATTTGGTTAGAATATCAATAGTGCCTTTTCCTAAAACAGTAACTTGGACATTGTTTCCAAGTGTAACATCAATTTGAACTGAATTATCTAGACTGGAAAATAGATTTAAATTACTAGTCATGTGGATGCTGCATCATGAATCTAAGTACCATATGGCATGTGGACTTTCTTGAACACCATTGCATTCAAGTGGAGATGTCGATGCCATTAACATTGCACTTGTCGAAGTGTTGGTGTTGGTCTACTGACTTGGGCTTTAACTTCCTTGGTCATATTTCTTCTTCCTGCATTCATATGCATAATGACCAAATTTCTTACAATAATGACATTGAATTTTTGATTTATCAAACCTCTGGCCACTTGGCTGACTTGGGTTTTGACTATCTCCTCTGCCACCGACATTTGCAGGACTTTTACCTCATCCTCCTCTTGAAGAACTTCTTCCTCTACCTTTGAAGTTGTTTCTCCCCTTGCCTCTACCATGGCTTATGGATGATTGTGCTACGAATACACCTTCCAATGATGTCTGTGTTCTGCTGAGTCTGTGTTCATGATTGATGAGTGAAGCTTGCAACTCATCAATGGTAAATGTCGTCATGTATGTGTGGTCCTCTAAGGTCACAACCAAGTTTTCAAATATTGGGGGAAGACTTCTAAGAATTTTTTCAACAACCCTTTGGTCTTCTATGGCTTCTCCATAAGATTTTAGTTGGTTTATCAACCCAACAACTCTAGTGTAGAATGTGTCTACATTCTTTGAATCTTTCATGGACATAGATTCAAAATCTCTTCTCAGAATCTGCAGCTTGGATGTCTTTACCTTATCCAAACCTTGATAGGCAGTCTCCAATGTATCCCATGCTTACTTAGGATTAGTTTTTGTTGCTATTCTTGGGAGTATGCTCTCATGCATAGCTTGATGTATGTAGAACAAAGCTTTTCCATCTTTCTTCCTCTGTTCTCTCAACACATCTTTCTCGGCCTGTGTGAGATTGTTATATGTTGTCATGTCTATTGGTTCTGCATAACCATGCTGGACTATCTCCCAGACATCTTGAGCTCTGAATAAAGCCTTCATTGTTAAAGCCCAATATCCATAATTCTTTCCTATAAAAATTGGAGTTTGCAATGAACCAGAAGTGGAAGCCATTTTTAATTTTTAATTAACTTTCTTTAGAAAATTAATTTCCACCTTTTAAGACAAGATTTCTTTCCTAAATCTTGGGCTGATATAAACCTTACTCTGATATGAAACCTTGCTCTAATACCAATTAGCCAAAACCAAGCCGACTAAACTTGAGTTTACCGCTCAATTAATATTAAAATTTAATTTGCACTTTTTCACGCTGACCTTTGTTTCTTTTTCACTTGTCGGTTGAAACTTGTCTATCTCCCGACTAGACAAGTCTATCAACTTTGGTTGGACTTTCTACCCGACTAAATTACTTTGACTTACTTGTCACTTCAAAGTCGGCTAACTTCGACCTCCAAGTCGGCTGACCTCTTTGACCTCTCAAGTCGGCGACCTCAGTCCGCTGACTCAACCGACCTTGTCGATTCACTTTGGTCGAAATATACAAAGTATGTTTCTTAGTCTAAGAGACTTAAGAAATTACAAATGCTTTTCACCTATGAGTAAGATGAAGTAAAAATGGACACATTAACAAATCCAAAGAACTTATAAAAACATATGCCCAAATATGTAGGAAGACTTGAGTCGACCAATGTGCCGTAAAACCCTAGAACTTTCACATGGTGAGAAATTTATGGGTTCTTGTTCTTTCACTCAACTGTAATGGTAAAAGACATTTACACAAGTAAATCTGGAAATATTGTGTGGCCAAATAAACACATTCAACCATAAACTATTTCATATATATAACTTATGCGGAAATAACAAAGTATTACAAACTTGTCGATCCAGACTCGTAGGTCCATACTTGTTGCTCCAGACTTGTCCTTTTACAGAGCTTTCGCTCTTCGATTGAATCACTTACACAGAAGCTTGAGCTTCAACTTCTCTTTCTCACCCTGAGTTCCTTTGTCTCTCTATTGTGTCTGTTGTGTCTCTAGTGTCTCTCTAACCTAATTTACAATTTGCTTCTATTTATAGGAACCCTGAAGATTGCTTCTATAAGGGCCGACTGACTCACCATTAAAGACTATAATAACTATCTACCTAACAACTTAGCTTCATAAATATATTCGACTGGTTTACATTGCCTAATCATGGACTCTTCCCTCTTGTCAGACTGACAGACAAGATCTTGACTGGTATAGACTCTAACAGAGTCGACTGAGAGTCGGATCTGCAAGTAATTACATTTTTCCAACAGCTATGCCATTGAGTATTAAGTTTTTACTTTATGTAATCCTCATAATATATGCAAACTTAGCAGTTGGAAGGAGTGTAGTTTGTATATTTGGTGATGCAGTAATTAGAGTTATTAAGGCTTTCTACTCCATCAGTTATCAAATGATTTGATCATATTATTATTATTATTATTATCTGGTTTTGTATTCATCTGCAGTTTTGCATATTTAGTTGAAGTGAAGAAATCGGAATCTTGTTGGCGTTGAAGCCATTCTGTTTTAGCTTAGTGATACAAAGAATACCATCTATAAGTATTAGGGTAACAGAAAATTGTAATCAAATGGCCAACAACATGAATAATGGACAAGGAATAATCGAACAAAAGGAGAAGCTGAGGGATATCCATCTTTCCCTACATGTACCTTCAATAGTGGATAGCGCAGTTCAAACCCTATTGCCTTATTTAAGCCAATAGCAGCCACAGCTGAGTGATATCAATCTTGTTCTTGTTCTTGTTCATGTTCCTTCTCAGCCACAATTAAAGTCACAGCTTAACCCACCTAGGACCAACGAAGTCGACCAGAGCTTTAGCTCCGACTTGAGATACAAACCCTAGGTCTCCTCTAATCCCATAGCGAATCTCAGTACCAAGAATCTGGACTAGACCTTCAGACCTGAAATCTCTTATAGTCCTGAGATCAAGCACGAGCCCTCTGGGAAGAATACCAAGACTGGCGACCCCAATGCCGAGCGCTGAAATACCATGGCCAAGCAAGCCTCCAGAGCTATAATGTTTTATAGCCCCAAGATCGAGCACAAACCCTATGCAGATCAGAATCCCACTACCGATGACCCCAATGCCGAGGGCAGCAATAACATGGCCAACGAAGCCTTCATAGCTAACATGTCTTACAGCCCCAATGTCGAGCACAAGCACAAGCCCTACGCGGAGAATACCTATGACCCCAACAACAAGCGTGGCAAGTAGACGAAGTTATACTGGTAACCACAAGTAGACCAGTAATAGAGTAGCTTATACTAAGTAGTAATTGTTTTCTTCTAAATTTTCTTCTCTTTCTTCTTTTGATATGCACAAAGATGCCATGATTTTTTCTTCTTTTGATCTACACAGAGATGTCATGATTTTGCTTAATTACATAGTTTTTGCATGCTCAGGTGTGGGAAAGAATAAATGCAGTCCACAATTTCGTTTTCAGGTTGGACTGACTACAGTCACAAACCATGGTTATTTGCCCATCCAACCCCTCGGATGGACACATAGTTTAGACGTACTTTGGGTAGGGACATATA
The DNA here is from genome assembly GCA_001517045.1 of Pseudotsuga menziesii. Taxonomy (NCBI): domain Eukaryota; kingdom Viridiplantae; phylum Streptophyta; class Pinopsida; order Pinales; family Pinaceae; genus Pseudotsuga; species Pseudotsuga menziesii. The sequence continues at coordinate 205,663 of LPNX010064713.1, read as the reverse complement.
TTCTAATACTTTTGGTTACAGTGTGTTCACATGGTGAAGTAGTGTGTGGTTAGTTTAGATTCAACTTGCTCATACATAAACAACAAGGGGTCATGAATTCCGATTGTTATATAAGGGCTTGTGAATTCTGTTATAGGCATGCCCATTAGTGGTTAGACAAGATCTTGGAAGATTGATTGCAGTAAAAAATACAATGATGCTTCAATATGTAGAAGGCACTACTATAGAAGGCACTACTATAGTCTAATTATTATTGTATGGAGGCTTCAGCCATGTAGAAAGTACTATCATATTTTAATTATGACTGTGTATTAATAATTATGTTTTAGACGGTTTGATTGTGAAAAATTAAAATTTAAAGTAATTTTATAGGTTTTATTTAATGATGATAATTAACTTTTATTTAAATATTTAATTTTAGAAGAATAAAACTGAAAAAAAAAATCTCTAAATTTAATTAAAAACATTTCAAAAATATTTATAAAACAATTTATCCACTAAATAAAAAAACACTTTATTTTTCCTACCCATGCACAAACGCACACAAAAATCTACATCATCACCAACTTAGGAGCATCACATCTCTTTTAATTGTGCCTTTGTAGGGTAAATCTCATCCATGAATGTGATGTCTTAAGTATCAAGTTAAACAAGATTTATAACTTCTTATTAAAAAACGTGTTTTCTTTCTCCTCATTTAAGTGGAAAGTTTTAATGAGAATTGAGAGTTGTGATAAGATTAAAAGGCTAGAGGCTTTCAATAAGACATCTTAATCTTTGCTAAGTGAAGAGTTATTTGAAGAGTTATTGATATATGTAACTTATATGTGGTTGGATATGCTTTTGGATTTTTTTAGTGAATTTCAATAAGACATTAATCTTTCTTAATCCTTGCTAAGTGAAGAGTTATTGATATATGTAACTTATATGTGGCTGGATCTATTTTTGGATTCTTTTAACGAATTTCAATGAGACATCTTAATCTTTGCTAAGGAAGAGTTATTGGTATTTGTAATTTATGTGGTTGGATATAGTTTTGTATTTTCCTAGTGGATTTGAGGGGTCATTTCCCAAACAAATGTAGTAATACATGACATAATTTTTTATATATAATTACTAGTTAGTGGTATATTTAACTTGTAGGTTTTTAGATATACATTTTTAGATTATCTATTCAAACAATCAATTCATATAACTTTTTTAAATATATTTTTATTTTCCAAATACAAATAATTATATAAAACTTATTTTTTTTATAGCTATATAGAAAAAAATATAATTAACTTAATAGAAAAAGAACACATTCTCTTAAAAATAAACCATGGTCTTTCAATAATAAATGTATTAGTTATTACTCATAAGATTTCAATGTCCTTACAACTAGACCATGTTACCCATCCATGTTTAATTAAGTAGATAGGTATCTTTATTTCAATATAATAGGAAAGTGTGACACACTTTTCAATTTTTGTTAAATGAGTGGTTAGATTTGAGTGATATTTTAATATTCTTAATCTTATAAAAAATAAATGATTTAAATTTATAAAAAAAAATTGACTAATATACAATTTTTTTTTACAGTTAAAAATTACATTTATAAAAAAAACTGAAAATTATTTGAATCAATAATAGTTATTCCAAACAATTCAGGATTATTAATTTACCTTCCAATCTATCGTTCGCATCCCTCCACTACCTTCCTTTCACATTTCTTTCCTCCTATTCCTTGTATGCAACATGTTGGGATCCTCTTCTCTTCACACTTGCCGCTCCTCTATTTCCTTAACATCCGCATTCCCTCAATTTCATTCGCGGTAACATAATTTATGTCACCATAAATTAAATTCGCATCTAGCGGGTTGTCATGGATGATCACACAAGGTAGTATAGCTACTTTTTCTTCAAATGGAAAGATTCACGGGAAACCCAGCAATACTTCCCCACATTTGTGGATGGTATAGGTGGTAAACCGCCGGCCATCCTAGCAGAAGGCCTAACCCCAGAGGACTCAAGGCTCGAACCCGTGACCTCCCCCCGAACCGAGAGAGTGTACGCACGTCTTACTAATTGAGCTAACCCTTGGGGCTGAAGTATAGCTACTTATTGTTGCAGTCTTTACAAGATTTACAAGACTTTGAAATGTTATTATGTCTTCGAGAAGGGGATATATATGAATCGTTCAGGGCCATTATTTAGAGCAATTTGTAGTCATTTTAAAAAACATAGAAGTTAGACTAAGGTTTTGTATTTTTTTTATTTTTAGTTGTTTAGTTTCTTAAATGTCTATTTTTTAAACTTATTATTGATCCGGTTAGAATGACGTTGCCTTGGGTTTCTATGCCCCACAACTTGGCAGCGTGCTGATATTAGCAATGCTGCTATAATGGTTCTGGTAAACAATACCTCATTTAATATTTCAGATTTCAAGATCCTAATTAATATTCCAAATTTGAGAACTAGACCACTAAATGATGTCAGCAATGCTATAAATGCATTAGACTCTGGTTTTGGTTTCTAGTACACCTTCTTGACAACACAGTTATGATTTCTAGGGAGTTTCTACGTAGCAAAGTTATGATTTCTAGGGAGTTTCTACGTAGCAAGGTAATGACACATATATCGATCACAAAATAGCTAAATTATTAATATTTTTATTATCCAAGAATGGTTTCAACCTGAACTATTGTTTTTGTTTTTCTTTATCAGTAATTTTTCTTTATCAGTAATGGTAGTTCAAGCACACACATTTACTATTCCATCTTTTTCACATTTATGAATCTACTCTTGGGTTTACTATTCCATCTTTTTCACATTTATGAATCTACTCTTGGGTTTATCAGTAATGGTAGTTCAAGCACACACATTTACTATTCCATCTTTTTCACATTTATGAATCTACTCTTGGGGTGATCACACTTTACAAAATCTGATGCAAGGATGGTTAGATTTAGTGGATTCTTTTGTTTCTCCAATTTTTTCATAACGGAGAGTGGGAAGTTTTAATGACATTGTTTGGCGTTCGAGTCAACCTCATTTTATATGCGACACATGTACATTTCTTTTAATTGCTCATTGTTGGTGGGTTGGGGGTTTGAAATGTAAGGGTTTGGAGTGGTTTTTCTAGATACGCTATTCTTTTGAAAGGCTGTTCTTTTGAAAGGCAAGGACCTGAAACTTTTTTTATTTAACTAATAAATCAATATTTCCTTAGAGTGGTACAAGGAGCTTATTAGAAACCTAAAATTATCGTCGAAGGAAAACCCTTCCCAACCCTTCCCAGGTGTTATAGGGCATTCAGCCGTTGTTCTTTCATGGAATGGGAAATCCGGAGAGGGTGTGATAATATTTGAAGGTAAACACGATTGACAATCAATTTCTGGCGGAACATTGGAGAAGAAATAATAACAATTGTGAAAGTTTATTTGAGGCACCAGCCCGCGAACATTTTTTGCGGTTGTGACTTCTCATGAGTCAAATATCAGTTTCGAAAACTCGGGGAAACTTGTATTAAGTGGTCATGCGTTGGAGGAGTTGACTGTACGGAAAGTGAAGCAGCGTTGTTGTGCGAAGAAACTTGTGCAATCTACTGCAAGCGGGCCACAATCTGCAGTTACCTCCATTGCTTTCATGCCCTCTTCCATCTCCGTGGTATTTCTTTACTCTTTCATTTCCAATTATGTTTTTCGGTTTCATAATTTTCCATCTTTATTACGTTTTTCCTGTCAATGACATGTGTTGCATTTCTTTTATTCAATACATAGGGTGCTTGTTTTCTTTTTCTTTGGTAGCCGAGGAGGAAAAATGTTTCCTTGGGCCCTGAACTTGGTAGCATTTTATTTTGGGAAATGAAGTCTAATTCTAGTAGTTCATGCAAAGGAACGGAAGCTTGGTAGGATTTACCGTGTAAGCATGCTTTTGTTTGGTGTTGCTTACTATCTGAGCAATTTGTTTTTCAGCAGTCAAATTAGTAGTTCATGCGAAGGAACTGAAGCTTGCTAGGATTTACACTGTAAGCATGCTTTTGTTTGATGTTGCTTATTACCTCAGCAATTTGTTTTTCAACAGTCTCGCAGATTTTCTTGTGCATCATAATATTTCTTATAAATTTTTCAACAGTTTTTTAGATTTCCATGTGCATCATAATATTTCTTATAATTATAGATAATTTGTTTGGTGCTTCTTATTATATGAGCAACTTGTTTTTCAGCCGTCTTATGGATTCGTTATTGGGTGGTTTCTCAACAGCTGAAGTTTGGGAAGATGGAAGAGGCTCTCAGGAATGGTGGGTCGAACTTCAATAACAAGGTTGACCTGAAGCTTTCAAAAATTTTATTTCAAACTCCCTCATTCTAAATTATTAATCTATTCCAATAGTCTGTTCTCAGACTATGGTTTGGGCATCCAAAATTGGAGAATGGGAAATTGCATGTTTCAATTCAAGAGTTCGCACAAATGAAATAAATAATATGGGACAGAGACCTTCAGCAATGATGTGCCATAAGAGGATTAGCATGTTGTCTACATATGAGTTAAATAGTTGCATTTTACATATTTCATGTTGAGACATTGCATAATTGAAATCTCTGTTGTTGATGATGGCCTATTGTTTGCAGGGCGTTCTAGAAGAATCGTCTCAAAACAGATATAGGAACCCTGTGACAGCGTGGAAAGGATGCTAAATCAGATGAAGTCTAGACTTCCAAGGCTGCCTCAATTTTTGTTCAACATCTTACCAGAGATTATCTTTATGGTGATTGTAATTCTTGTGTTAATGAATGATTCTAGTTTTTTATTTTTTAATGATGCTAAACTAGATTTTATGACTTCTTAACACTTCTTATTTTATATTTTTATTCCTTGTTTGAGGGCCTTGGAAGAGGAAATTCCTGGCGGACTTGGGGTTCTCTTGGCATTCATGTTTAATGCCCAGAAATCATTTTTAAACCAACAATTTATAGAAGTATGGTTAGACAGTTGGAACACATATTTAATAGTTAAACCTTTAATATTTGTTTATTGGCTTGGCATAGGAAACGCCCAACTACTAATTAAATCCAGATTTAGATTATTACATCATTTTTTAATGTTTTTTTGGCATGAGGATTTTTGCTCAGCCAATTTGTAGAATTAAAAAGCTTTTAACATGTGGGAATCCTTGCCCGGACTTCTAGTAAAATAGAGTCATGATATCAATTGGAGACGCCCAAGATTTTATTAAAATTACACAGTCATGATTTGTTAATAGATCCACGCGAGTGAGGCTTCTTTAGCTTTCTCATCTAGTTGGTTGTGAGTGCAGGGAATGTTGGGTGTGGTGAAGTTGGTTGCGAGTGCACTGAATGTTAGGGTTGCGTTTTTACTAGTCAGATGTTTGGTGGTGCTTTGATTTTCTTCTATTTTCGTATTATGGTTGCGGAAGACACTGTTCTGTGCTGGGATGACTTGGTTTTTTGCTTGCCTCTTTTTTAGGTATCACTATATGAGCTTATGGTGAGCTAAGCTTTTAACTCATCTTTAACAATTTTATGAAAACTATAAATTCTAGCATTTTTTAAATTGCATAGCAGTTAATAGAATGGTGTCTTGGCTCCCACATTGATTTATTTCTGTTTGAACCAAACTTTTGGTTGCAAATCCGTTGAAAAAAATGTAGTAGAGTTAGTATACTACTGGGAAACATTTTAATGGAGAGATAGTTGCTTTAGAAAATATCTTCAGTTGATTTTGGTGTTGGTGAGACTATGGCATGTTCTCAGTGTAACCAAGTGGGTTCTTTTAAAATGTTTCATAAAAAGAATATCATAATATCCCTTACCTTGCTGGTTACAAATTTTTTTTGTGAATTGGCTTTATATGTTTCATTATTTATTTATTTATTTTATTTGACTTAATTTTCTTCGAAATTTGATATGTTTTGGTATCCTCTTAAATTCATAGAACCACTGCCGACCAGATTTTTAGTTGGAGAAACTGTCTTGCTACGCGGCTGGCCAATTAACATGTGAATAAATCTTGTGATTATAGTTGATTCAAAAGACTCTCTTCAATATTGGGAATGTACCATCTTTATAAAAGAAAAATATTGAGAAAATAATAAATTAAATACGTTCTCAAAATTTGGGAATGTACCATCTTTATAAAAAAAATCTTAAGAAAATAATAAATTAAATACATGGTGAAAATTTTCTTATAGGTTTTTAGAGGCTGATAACCCTAGAAAATTAAATATGTATCAATATCCCAAGCAAGAGATAATAGAGGTAAGAAAGATAAAATTTGAATTATTTGCAGTAGGCATACCCAGTTATGAAAGTTCCAGAATCATACTTGTCATTTTTCTAACATGTATTAATATCTCAAACAAGAGATAATAAAGTAGAGGAGGATAAAATTTAAATGATTTGCAACAGGCATACTGATTTATGAAAGTTCCAGATCAGTCATACTTGTGAGGGCTTTAGCACAGGAGTATGTCCAATGCTAAGGCTTAATTTTTCTAAGAATCCGTAAAAGCATTTAGTCTATGGAAAATCAATGCCAAAAAACTACAATTGTTTGCAGTGAGAAATCCTTCCATTGACAATGGCCCTCAATTTTAGTAAGTTGCTTAGCGAGTGAATGTCATCGAATACAACACAATATCTCTTAAAGTTGGAAAGCCAATATTAAAATCCATAATGTTGATACGGTTACTTCATAATGTCCGCACACATGTATAGTAAGCAATGAACATGGCAAGATCGTAACAGATATTGTACGTAAGCAGTGACTGTGAAGCCCCTCTTTCTTTCACTGCTGGTTCATGCATTTGCTTACCTGCAGATATTCAATCAATAACCACCTTCAACACTTTTCAATTCCATTTATCGAGTGTATTTATCCAATGCATACACAATTCTTACAGATATAAATTTATTCCAAATTCAAATATGATACATAATCAATTAACGTCAATGTCAATATAAAATAATTAGCAACCGAACAGTAAACTTTTATTCTTTATATTTAACTTAATTTCAATAATTAATTTAAAGTTAAGTTTTTAAAACAATTTATTGGACAAAACTTACATATTTAACTCCTAAATTTATCTTAGATTTTCTTTATTTTCTAAGTTAATTAAAACAATTGATAATAATTTTATTGTGATTTTTTCTATTGTGTTTTTTATGATCATTATGTAGATATGTCGATAGTGTGTTCATTTTTCAGTGCAACTTGTTTTTTATATTTTTCTTAATTTATTTAAATATTTAGATTATTGATAATACTATTTTAGTATTCATTAAATGCTTATTTCTTTGTTGCATGGGCTGTACCGGTCTGTTATCAATAACCAATAAAATGAACTGTTTTAAGTGAATCCATTCATTTGATTTCCAGCATAAGATATAATGCTTTGACTATATGAGAGTTTGACATGAGGATCTGTGGAAATAATAGTGGGATATCCCAGTAGACATGTTCTAAACAAATTTCCACGCCTGCATATAACAAAAATATGCGACCCAGGGTTTTATTGATAGCTCGGCTTTGCCACCTTAAATTGACTGTCAAATTCATATATAGTAAATTATGTTCTATGTATTAACTCTAGTAATTTCAGCTTTCTCATTAACTTTAATCATGAAAATTGTTAAAATTATTATAAGTAGGGATAAAGATAAATAGAATGTTTTTTATTATTCAAAATAAATATATAAAAATGTTATAAAAACATAAAATTTATTAATAATTTACTAAGTTATTTTTCATTTTTATAATTTTTTTCATTAAACATTTTTAACAATTATTTATATACAATGAATATTATAAAAATATAAAATTTAGTAATAGTTTACTAAGTTGATTTTCATTTTTATAACTTTATTTTTTAGATTTTTAAATATATATATATTATAGTTTTTTTTAATATATTAAATTAGGTGATATTTTTAATTTTGTTAAAAAAATCAATATGTGATATTAGGTAATACTCAATTTTTATAAAAAAATATATTATAAATTATATCTAGCCATAAAAATGAATTTTAAATAAATGCTTTTTTTAATGTGTTTAATTAAGTGACACTTATAAATCATTGTTAGGGAGAAAAATGAATGAAGTGATATTATTTTAGATATGTTTTTAAATGTATATATTTTAAATTTATTTTAGTTATAAATAAACAAAATTAATTCAATTATATTTTGTTTTATTTAATTAATAGTTAAATTAATGATTTTTTTTTAAATAATTTAAATATTTATTATTTATATATACATTTATATATTTAATTTTTTTAATTACTTTTTACGTATACTTTTTATATAATATCTAATTAATATTTATTATTTTTTAAAATCTAATAATCTCATGCATTCACATTTAAAATAGGGAGGGAGAGTAATATTAAGTTTGAATTTTCAATACTAATATTTACTATTATTATAAATTATAAAGTAGATAAATTTTTAAAGATTTATATATTTTTCTAAAGATAGAAAACCCTATTATTATTAAGTTGTTAAATTACTAGTGAGTATCATTCTTGCAAATATTTCTTATTTTTCTTGATTTTTTTTGAGTTTTTAAGTTATTGATTTTTCCATATTTTTATAATTCTTCAAGTCTATATTTTTTTATTATTTTTTTGCCAAATGCTTTTGGGTCTTGGGTGGTTAACCTCCGAAGACAAACTCTTAGCCATGTTAGAAATAATGCCTAATTATGTGGGATTGGTTTAGATTTTATAGGAGACACTTGAGATATTTTCTCAACCTAAAACTCCAGGTTTGTAATCAGTTGGATCTAACTCCAACTATATGTACCTGTTGCATCTCCGTTTAATATTGTGCAATACATTCAATGTTTGTGTATTCTCTGTGTGCTAAATTCTTTCCATTGCACAATTTGGTATCAGAGCGCAGGAGGAGCCGTAGAGAAGCCAGAGTGCTGTCATCATGGAAATCTTGGAGCTATGAGCTGTACGCCGAGAAGAAATGAGACGCCATCTCTGGAGCTGTGTGGGTGAAAGAAGACGCCACTGTATTGTTTATTAGGCTGCATTGAATGCTATCAAATCACTGGAGGAGAAACGCCATCTGCTACTATGTTAAAGACTGAAGAATTTGATTGCTGCTATCTTTTTCTGAAGGAAGGATCGTTGCAGAGAGGAGCCATCAAGAAGTCGCAGTAACTACAGAGGAACAGGAATTTACAACTACAACAAAGGAGGAAACACTCTTCATTATCATTTTCTTAAAGGAGGAGCGTTGTCAAATTGCAAGGCAAGTTCTTTTGTGAGGTAATATGGATTCTTTACCTATGGAGAAGTTTAGTGGTAACAATTTACATACCTGGAAAGTTAAAGTTCAAATGCCTCTGATGAACAGAGGTTTGTGGAGCATAGTAAAAGGCATTGAACTAGCTCCTACTGATCCCAGACTTCTTGTTGAATGGGAAAAGAAGGAAGAAGAGGACAAATCTATTATTGGTTTGGCTCTATCAAATATGCAATTGCATTTGATTGATTTAGCAAAAACATCTAAAGAAATTTGGGAGCAATTAAGTAAATTATTTGGGGGAAAGGAAATGAATGCAATGTTCTCTTTAAAGCTGCAACTTTTTAGTCTCAAAATGCATTATGAGACACGTATCTCTACTCATATAAATGATTTAATGTCTCTCTTTAGGAAATTAGCTAAAATTGGTGCCAAGGTAGAACCAGATAATGGTAAAGCAATTCTATTGAATAGCCTATCTTCTAAGTATAGCAATGTTGTATTCACATTAAGTCAGTTATCATCACAATCATTGGAAGAAATGGTAGCATCAGTGTTAGCTGAAGAAAAAAGGGCATATTTTGAAGACTTAGATGTAGGGGGTCAGCATGAAATTGCATTATACACAAAAGGTAAGATGAGAAAAAACAAGGGTTCAACAAAATGTTTCTACTGTCACAAGAATGGACATATAGCCTGGAACTGTAGAGCATGTGCTAGGGATCTTCTAAATAGAAAATAAACTGCAAACACTGCCATTTGGATGAATTATCATAATCAGAAAGTGATGAAGAACCACTAGTGTCATCTCTCAAATTGTTCTAAAATGAGAGTTGGTATGTTTTTATGTATGTGTGGTGTGTTTAAATTTTTCTGCATGTAAGTGTTCATGTAAAATAGGAACTCTTGTATCTTGATATAAGCTAGTAGCCCCGGTTTCACGAACAACCATTCTTATGATGGAAGTCACCTTGTATAAGTGATTTTTGAAGACATTTTGTACCTAGAATGCCTTTCTACAAACTGATAGATAGCCGAAAGAGAAATATCTAATAGATGGAGGTATGTCCATAGGATGATTCATTACTTGACATCTTTTCTCATGGAATCCCTGATGAGCCAAGTTTGTCAATATTGCCTATTATGCAAGTGCACGAATGATGGTCTGAAGCATTTATGCTTTAAATGAGTTGAATGGTAAGCTCGAAGAAGAGGAAGAAAAAGAGCATAGTCCAAAGGCATCAGAGTGGGTGTAGGAGCTAATGAAGGCCAGTCAAATGAAAGTTAAAGTGTTGTAACCTCCTTTCTGTTATGTAATTTGTGAAGTTTTGTAATGTAGACATTAACAAGGGGTTTTAGAGATAATGTCTAATTATGTGGAATTGGTTTAGATTTTATAGGAGACAGTTGAGATATTTTCTCAACCTAAAACTCCACGTTTGTAATCAGTTGGATCTAACTCCAACTATATGTACCTGTTGTATCTCCGTTTAATATTGTGCAATACATTCAATGTTTGTGTATTACGTGTGTGTTTAATTCTTTCCATTACACAATTAGCCAATCATAAGTAATTTTAGGTCTTACTCTAGGACCACTATACTTATCACATACTTATTATAAAATGTAAAAGAGACAAGAATACTCACATGAATGCCATAGACTATAAGTGCTTGAACGGGTTTCAGTCAAAAGTAGAGCCATCGAATTTAAGTCAATCTTATGCTTTTTCATGTAGCCAAGCATCCCAAGAAATAATAAATATTCAGAACTACTTACGAAGTAAATTTAAGGTCTTGGGGATGACTACAACATTTGCAGCTCGAAAGCATGAGCTCTTAACTTCTTGAAAATCAGAAATCATGGTGGTGGAGGAAGCTACAAAGGTATTAGGGTCCCAAAATATAGGATTCTTAAACCTCAATAGAAAATAGCTTTTTCTCGTTGGTGATCATACACAGCTAAGGACATCTACGACAATGCATAAGCTAGCAGAAACCCACATACTAGATGTATCGATGTTTGAGAGGATGGTAAGCAAAGGAATAGAATATAAACCATTGGAGGTTTACAGAAGGATGAGATCTGAAATATCGACCCTTGTATCCATTTATTTCTATCCCATGTTAAAATATCACCCATTTGTTCAAGTATTCAAAGATGAGAGAGAATTTAAAGAGAAATGTGGTGTTCATGGATCACGATAGCTCTGAAGACTGAGCCAAGCCTAGAAGAAGCAAGATGAATACCATGGAGTTAGAGATGGTGGTTCAATTTTGCTTGTACTTAACCAATGTTGTGGGTACAAGCCATCAAATATCAATATTGTAAGCATGTACAGGTCATAGTGAAAAATCAATGCTTCATACCATTTCCAAGAAAAAAATATAACCAGAAAATGGCCAAGTCATTCTCTGGTGGCAAGAAATGTCATATAATGAACTCAAATGAATTTATTCCAAAAGTGAGATAGGTGGATGAATTCTAGGGAGAAGAGAACAAATCATACTGCTCTCACTGGTCAAAAATATGATGAGCTCTTCATACTAATTAAATGCAAATGCCCCACAAAGTAGCATAGGCTTCCTCAATTTTCCCAAGCTGTGAATATGTGTTCAACTCTCTAGAGCTAGAATCGGTCTCTCTATCTTCGGAAATACCAAGCTTCTATCATATAATAGTTCGTTATGGAGAGACATCATCCAAGATCTTGAATAAAATGGTAGTGTGGGAAATGGAATTAAATCTATGTTTCCCAAGACACCCAGATGTACAAGTTGTTGCTCAGAAAAGCCATGATTTGAGAATGTACGGTTAAGGACACCATGGAATATTTTACATTTGTGGAAACTCTTTCCACAGAAAGTACTGCTATGGGGGCCATGAAAACTTTGAGTACAAGGAGAGATGCATGAAGAAGATTCAATGGTGTGGGAATCAGTGCAAGAAAATATGCCATGCAAATTTCTACAATAGTGAGTGCTTTCCTTGCCAATAATGTAGAATTACAACCAATGTTAGTAACAATACTCCCAAACATCTATTGAGAAGATGATCCTAGCTAATCAGTTTTGAAGTCCATCCATGGTTCCTTCAGCTTCTCAAATGGGTATAAATTATAACTATTTTGTATAGTAGCGAGGGATTGAACAAAATGGTATATTGATTTCAGTCTAAACTTATCTTTAATTCCTAAAGAAGATATTAATATAATATATTTATCTATTTGATATTCATGGGAAAATAAACTCAATAAAAACAATTGAACTCTCCCCAAACTCCTCTAAAATCTCCCCCAATTTGTCAAGGAATATCTTCAACTCTGAACCACCTCCGAACATAAACTATTGAGCTAAAGTATTTACTAAGTGGATGATTAGAGGACTTACATAAACCTCTCCCCAAAATCCTATAAAACCTCCCCCAATGTGTCAAGAAATATATTCAACTCCAAAACTAAACAATTGAGCTAAAGACTTCACTAAGTGGATAATTAAAGGACTTACCTCAACTACACAGAGGAATTGGCTCCAAGCAAACAGGATTGTCTCCAAAACATGCTAGTATCCTACAAGAAGAACTTTATCAAAACCAATAAGTTGACCACCCAAATATCCATTAATCAAATTCTAAATTGATATCAGAGTGCACACCACATGCAAACTAAAGACCAAACCTAATTGATGCATGGAATGTAATCAATGACCAAGAAACGGTTTCCTTTATTGACGTATGTGTTGTCCAAGACCAATGTTTTACCTACCAATTCCATTTTCCCACATTTTCTTAGGACATTAACATACTCCACTTGAATTTGTGGCTTGTTAATTAAGATTGGAGTGTGTGAAGGCACTAAAGGTATAAGTACTCCAATAATACTTATCAATAATCATAAAAAAGATATAATTAAAATTAATTAACACACATATATATATATATATATATAATAAAGATGAGAAACATAGATTAACTTTATGAGATAAACCTAGAGTCTTTAAACTAAACCACAAAAGTTTGAAATATATAACATTTTTATGAAATTGAATTATCTTTTTAATAACACAATCTTTACAATGTCTTTATTCTAATGATAAGAGACAATGTTTTTTTTCTATTACTATCATCTATTTAATAATATGGATAACAAATGTTTTGCTTATGCAACTCTACACTTTTATGTTTTTTTCAAATAGTGTCATATTGCCATAGTTAATGCAAGTTTTCCAATGTTCCATGTTATAATTCCCCTCCCTCGCCCTCGCTTTCACAATTTTATGCTATTATGTTATGGAAGATAGTAATCTTAAGATGTTTAGAAGTGTTGCATATAAAAAATGTTCCTCCAAAATGCTCTTGGAGTGTGCCTTCTTACTCTTCCCAAGGCATTTTTCCTTTTGGAAAAAGCATGTGGCAATGTCGAACCACGTGGCTCTTGTTATTATAGCAATGATCATTTGTATTATGTCAATTAACTATGTTGATCCTGCATGTAATACTTGTGCTGACATTAATTATTTTCATCACAGGTATCAATGCATATTCTTGCATAGGAAATGATAATGAAGATGCACCGATTTTCCAATAATTGTATTATGCCATTAATTATCTGGATTTTGTAGGTATAATAATTGGAATGCTAAATCATGTAGGTATCATTTGCATTAAATATTTTAGTTATCTCGAAGGTATTGTTTGTATATCGCGTTTGAATATCACTGCTTCGAGTAGGCTATTGTAGTATTACATTAATTATTTAGAAAATTAGTACTTGGAGGATATGAGTAATGTCTAAGAAAAATGTTTTATATATATATAAGTGTGTGTGTATGGGGGTTGCTTGGAGCTATATAAGCGATGGCTATAGAAAATATAATATGGCATTCCTAGGAATTCATAGTGGACCATTGTATGAGATGAGAATTGTTAGGTTTCAAATATATCATATTTTCTATTATGTAAAATTTTCATTCATAAGTTTTATATTTATACGTTTTTAAGATGATCTATCACTATTGTACTATAAAATATATTTATTTTATCTTTATGATTAATTATTATTGTGTTCCTATATTTTTAATTATTGAAAATGTTTTCTCTGTGGCTAATTATTATTGTTTTCCTATATTTTTAATTATTAAAAATGTTTTTCATGGTTTTATGGAAGAAGGTTTAACGATATATTTCTATGACCCAGCAAAATATTCCTTGCATACTCAACATTTATGTGCTTGCATGTTCAACATTATCGCTAGTCTTATTTATGATTCTTCCACTGAAAATGGCATTCAAACCCATATTTCAAGGATGCCTCGACCCAAAATATGAGTCATGCCATGATTTATAAAATGATAAGTATGTAAATGTTTTATTCTCGTTTCATTATTATGGTAGTAGTCACCTATGCGCATTTTGTGTGGATAAGATGCAACACTGGAGATTAGATTCGAAATGTCTCGAATGAGTCATCATTCATGCCACTTTGTGGCATGAGGATGAGTCTACCGACTCTTATTTTAGAGATAGATCTTATCTCGTAATTATAATTATAATGACCTGAATTGAATAAGTCTTTTATTATTTTGGGTGTTTATTATTTTTCGTAAATATTGTGATGAAATGTTCGAGGAGCATGAAATTGATTGGGTTATATATTTCTATACTCCATGTTGTAAAAATACACACACAAACTCATAATAAAATATTGATGTGTGAGAATTTGCTACATTTTGTATTTAGTACACGTCATGGGGTCTTTACTTAGTGAAATCATGTCATAGCTCCTTTGTTCATGGGATATTAAATAATACCCCTAATTTCATTAGATATTGATAATTACTTACAAAAATCATTTTGTTGATCCCTCCTCTCAATGCATATTTCCAATAAAAAGAATCTCTATTTTTAAAATATATTTTTTATTTTTACTACAAACCCATTTTTATACCCCCAATACCTATAACCCCCCATACCTATTCCACGCCCCCCAATACTTACAATAAATTGACCTTATTTTCACAATTAAAAACCCCCCTTTATGAATGAACCTAACAAGGTATTGCTCAACAAGGTGAATCTCCCCATGGTTCACTCAAGAAACCTCACAATTAGTTTTTCAAGAATGTAGAGAAGGAAGAAAATTTGAGTTGAACACATGAGAAAAATAAACTCATTTGAATAAAAGTTCATCATTATAATATTGAACAATGATAGTACAATAAATAATACATCTTTGATAGGGAATTCGAATGCATTGAAGGAAATTTGAGTAGCTGACAAAACCAGGATTAATAAAAGGAAAAAAAAACCAATAGTGGCAACATCAACTTTCCAACTTAATCAAGGAACTCACGAATTAGCTAAATCAAATGGCAGCTAATGAGTGATGAAAAAGATGTAACATGATAGATTTTGGAGAGACACATATGGAGGATGTGTTGTCCAAAAAGTAGACAGCTTTCCAAGTCCATAAAGGTCCCATGCTTTATCCTTATCAAATTTAAAGCAAAACAAAGTAGGAAAAGGCGTGTAAAAGAACAAGGTGTGCTCTTACTATTATGGACTATCATAAAAGCAGATGGAATATATATGAGGGAACTCAAGTGGATAATTATGACAATTTATGAGCCTAAAAATGCAACATGGGGCCAACAACCTAGTCTAACGCATTAGAAAATATAAAAAATAAATAATACTTTTATCCTAAGTCCAGATGGGTTTTTAATATTCTAACGCCCCACCTTAAGTGAGTAAAATCTAATTACATACAAAGAAACAAAGGCTTATGTTCACCCCATTACAATTATTATATGTCGATGTAAACTGAGTAAATAGGGAAAACCTCGTGGGGAAAAAACCCTACCTCAAGAATGGACATGGAACACACAAAAAATTAATGTTGCTCCAAACTCAAGTAGGTGTGAACTTGGTAAGATTTCTGGAGGTATATTCCTCTTTGACACAAGAGGATCATGCTTCCAAAATATGTGCTTGAATTATCCAATAGTGGATGTGAGTGAATCGAGAATCGCTTTGAACTTGCTCTTCTAATCAATGGAAGTTATATCTACTCCAAAAATTGATAAATGGTTCCTTGAGATCTCCTTTGAACAAGAAGGCATGAGATCATAACTAAAAGCACTAAATATAATTCAAACTTGAACCCAAGTGAATGGTAGTGTCCTCCATCTTAAGTGAAACTCTGAGAATTGGTGCTAGCAATTAGGTACAAATACATATGAAGCGTGTAATCAAGGAGGGTGAATGAATCACTTCCAAATTTTGATCTATCTTCCAAAAAATTCAGTAGATCACTATTCTCCACACTAATAGACTCATTTGAAAGAGAGGAGTCACATTCCTCTTCAGCTTCTAGGGCATGAAGTGGATTATCTTGGTCACAATTCAAAATAGAAGACTCATAGGAGAACAAGAGAGAGAGATGGAAGTCTTCATCTTCAATAAGAGTATGTATTAAAGAAATTTCTGCAATTTCTTCTTCATTTCTTTGAACAACTTTTTCAAATAGAGTTAAGGACAAGACATCAAGAGGGAGAACACGTGAGGAGGTGTCCATAGGCTCGCTCCATGCACTAATATTATGCTTATCTATATTCTTCTCCATGTTGGACCATAGCTCATGAAAATACCATTAATATTATCCTTGTTAATATTAAGGTTGCACATACCAAAAATATTATGATTATGATGCTACTATTTCAGGAGAGGGTTCAGCTTCTACCTTTCTAGGAGGTACAGCCTCTTCATGTACTTCTTCAAGTTGACACCTTCTGGATTTCTTAAGAGAAGTTTCTTCATCAAATGTCACATCCCTACTAATATCTATATGATGGAATCCTGAAATGTATATCATGAAGGATTTGGAGACTTCACACTATCCAAAAAATATTCCTTTATTTTCTGAAGGATCCAACTTGGTTCTCTTCTCTTTCAGAATATGCACATATACTGGACAACCAAATATATTGAGATGGATCACTTCATGTTTCTTTCCTTAATACATTTCTTCAAGAGTCTTGAATCCAAGGGAACTGTGAGATAATCAATTCTGCACATACACAATTGTTCTTGTTGCTTCAACCCACGAGTGCATGGGGAGATCTTGGTCATGAATCATAGTTTTTATTGCTTCCATAATGGTTCTATTCTTTCTTTTTGCAACACCATTTTGCTGGGGATTATAGGGAATGGTTAGTTCCCTCTTAATTCCAGCTTCTTTACAGAATGCTTCAAATTATTTTGAAGTATATTCTCCATCATTATCTGATCTTACTGTCTTGATTCTTCTTTTTGAATGGTTCTCTATCAAGGCTTTGAATTCCTTGAATTTCTCGAACACTTCACTCTTGGTCTTCAAGAAGTATATCCATGTCTTTCTTGAATAGTCATCAATAAATTTGAAAAAGTATTAATATCCACTTAAGGATGTGGATGGCATAGAACCACATACATCAGAATGAATTAATTCCAATGCACCATTACTCTTTGTTTCACTTTTAGGAAATGGGGTCTTGATGTTCTTTCCTCTTGCACATCCTTTGTAAGTTCATTCATGATCAATATTTAGATATGGTAAACATGTTACCACCTTGATCACATAGGGTAATGTAGAAATTCAGGCCAGCAATAGATTAATTTTACCCACAACAATTATCAATTGATTATGCAAAATTGCTAACAAGAGAGACTGAATATGGAGCTGTAACACAAAATTATATTAACTGAGTGTACAATAGACAACCCTGTAATATCATAGGCTGCTAAATAAATAGAATACATGAAGAAATCGAATGCATGAGGAAGCATCCAAATCTAGCATAAAGCAGGCTTACCAAAAATAAGCAAATCCCCCATAGGTGTAAAAGCTGGATCCCAAATCTGTCATGGAGCTCACGAATTGGAAAAAAGGCATAGGAAAGCTAAAGAGTGGTGGAATGGTAGCTCATACATGCTTTTGCATGGAGAAAAGAGAGGAGGATGTGTAGGACAAAAAACAAGTTCACCTCACCTAGTCTAGCTTTCCCATGTGCCTTAAAACACTGAAAAAGTAGGCAATAAAGCAGAAAAAGAAGATAGGCGCCTAGGAGGCCAGGAATAAAGCAGATTTGATTCATAAGGCTTTCCCAAGCGCTACATGAGTCAGATATGGCAAGTTTGACCTCTATGGATAGGCAATTAGCAACTTGCACAAGGTGGGACACATGAACTAGGCAAATAAGACAAAAATAAATGAATTAATGTCTAAGTGGGTAAACTATGGGTTGATTATTCTAACACCCCCCCTTAAGCCTGAATTTATGAGTAATAAATCAAAAATATAGGGCCTAGCAATAAGGCTTAGTCACCCTTTACATACTGCATGTCCAAATAAACAAGGAAAGAGGCAAAACCAACTTGGGAAAATCCTCCCTTAAACATGGACTGTAAAACAAAATTGTAGAATCTTGTCTCCACTCATGCTTTCACAGCATGATAAGCAATCCCCAGCAGTGATTTGAGATTGCTAAAGGTCTTCTCACAAAATGCTTTGGTGAAGATATCAGCTACTTGTTCTGAAGATGAACAGAAGAGTAGGTGAATGGTGCCATCATGCACAAGCTCTCTGATGTAGTGCATGTGAATCTCAATGTGTCTGGTTCTCTGCTTCTGAACTGGATCTTTGCAGATTCGAATGGTACTCTGGTTATCACAGTAGATGGTAGTTGAGTACTCAGGTTCGAAACCACACTCTCCAAGTAAACCCTGCAACCATAAACACTGAGTTGCTGCATTAACAACTCCTCTGTACTCAGCTTCTGTAGATGAGAGTGCAATGGCACTCTGTTTCTTGCTTGACCAGCTGATTGGTCCTTCTGCAAGCATGAACACATATCCTGAAGTGGACTTTCTATCTGTGTTATCACCTGCCCAATCACTGTCAATAAATCCAATCAAATCAAGATCATATTTTGCCTTATAGAGGATCCCATGTGTCCTTGTTCCCTGAACAAAGTTAAGGATCCTTTTGGCTGCTTTCCAATGGATCTCATGAGGCTGATCCATGAATCTATAAGCCACACTTACTGCATAACAAAGATCAGGTCGAGTATGTGTCAAATACAATAAACAGCCAATCAATTGTCTATACAGTGTATTGTTTACCATCAGTGGAGAATCATCTTCCTCCAGCTTCACTCCTAAAAGGAAAGGAGTTTTGCTTGCTTTGCAGTCTTGCATTCTGAATTTGATCAGAAAATACAAGGCATACTTGGATTGGTGCACCTTTATTCCAGCTTTGGTTTGAGCAATCTCAAGCCCCAGAAATTGACTTAAGAGCCCCAAATCTGTCATGGAGAGGGCTTGGTTCATAGCTCCTTTTAAGGAAGCAATCTTAGCCTGTGCGCTTCCTGTAATGAGAAGGTCATCAACATATAACACAATGATCATTAATGAACCATTAACAGACTTCAAATAGACATTTGGATCTAATTTGCACCGAACAAAATTTAGAGATAGCAAGAAGCTATCTATCTTGGCATACCAAGCCCTGGGGGCTTGCTTTAGCCCATACAATGACTTTCTCAACCTGCACACAAGAGAAGGGTTAGTAGCAAAACCTTGAGGCTACTACATATATATCTCCTCAGTGAGATCTCCATTCAGGAAGGCACATTTTACATCCATATGATGTACCTCCCATTGCCTTGAGGCTGCAATGGCTAGAGCTAGCCTAATGGAATCCATCTTTGCCACTGGGGAAAAGGTCTCATTGTAATCGATGCCATGAACCTGTGAGTAGCATTTATCTACCAATATAGCCTTGTACTTCAGTGGTGAACCATAAACAACAAACTTGGTCTTATAGACCCACTTACACTGGACTAACTTTCTTCCTGGAGGAAGATCCACTAGCTCCCATGTGTTGCTCTTCTGGAGTGAGTTGAAATCCTCCTTCATGGTAGCTTTCCATCTTGGGTCTACTGCTGCTTCTTCATATGTTTGAGGATCAGACTCCACCATCAAATAGCATTTTTCAGCAAACATAGGATCCTTCATGCACAGACCACTCTCAAATTGAGATCTAGTCCTCCTTGGGTCATTGGGATCCCCAGCTAGCTCACCTACTGCATGTAGTGTCTTGGCTTCCCATTTAGGCCTTGTGGGGCTGTTTGGGTCTGCAATAAACTCATCTCCATCAGACAAATCAGAATCAACATGTTCAACAAACTCTTTACTTACTTCTTGAGGTTCAGGTGGTGAAGAGGCTTCACCAACTTCCACTTCTGCAAGGGGTTCTTCTTCAAACTGAACACACCTTTCAATGAAGTCTTTGTTTGTGCTCAAATTTATCAACTTGTACCCTTTTGAATCTTCAGAGTATCCAACAAAAAGACACTCTTGGCTTTGGGGCTGCAAATCCTTCCTCTTCTCTGTCGGGATTCTAGCCCATGCTTTTGAGCCAAAAATGCTAAAATGGGTCACATCTGGCTTGTGCCCACTCCATGCTTCGAAGGGAATCATGCCATCAAGTTGTTTGTGAGGAACCCTATTCTGGATATAGGCTACACAGTTGATAGCTTCGGCCCAGTACTTTGGTGGAAAAGTTTTGGCCTCCATCATGCATGTTGCCATCTCCTTCAGTGATATGTTCTTCCTCTCAGCAACACCATTTTGCTATGGTGTGTAAGGGATAGAATGCTGCATCTGAAT
Organism: Pseudotsuga menziesii; assembly: GCA_001517045.1. NCBI lineage: Eukaryota > Viridiplantae > Streptophyta > Pinopsida > Pinales > Pinaceae > Pseudotsuga > Pseudotsuga menziesii. Next base: position 184,693 of record LPNX010064713.1, on the reverse strand, counting down.
ACCTGCATCTACACAATAGTTAATAAACTCAGACTTGACATACTCACCACCATTGTCAGATCTGAGGACCTTGAGTTTCCTTCCACACTGGTTTTCAACCAAAGCCGTAAAGACTTTGAATAGGCCAAAAACTTCAGACTTGTGTTTCATGAAGTGAACCCAACAATACCAGGAAAAGTCATCAATGAAGGTCAATGCATATTTGGCCTGACTCATAGACATATGAGGGAATGGACCAGCAACATCACTGTGGATCAGATCGAGGGGTGAAGAGGTTCTCTCATGACTAGCTTTCTCAAATTTGTGCTCTGGGTGTTTTCCTAGGATACAACCTTGGCAGACTCCTTTGGAAAATTTTATCTTGGGAAACCCTATGACCATTTATTTCTCACTAAGATCAGATAGATACTTGTAATTTAGATGGCCAAATATTTCATGCCACAGCTTGCTGGCTTCATTAGCATGAATGAGAAGAGCAGAAGGGTTTGAGTAAGGTAGGAAGTGTGAGAACATGTATACCTTTTGAGCATGATTCGCAACTCCTTTTGCAATGACTCTACCAGTTGAAATCTCTGTGATCTCAACTTCATCAGGGGAGAATATGACCTTCTTAGGAGACCTAGTGTGGGTCATCTGGTACACTGATAGGAGGTTGGAGGCGAGACCAGGGACATATAGCACATTGCTAAACTGACCATGATCAAGATTTATCCTTCCTTTGCCTTTACTTTCAGTGAGAGAGTCATCTCCCAGTACAATAGATGGTCCTTTCGACATATCCAGTAAGGAGAAGGCCTCCTTAGTCGAAACCATGTGTCTTGAAGCTCCAGAATCTATGATAAAACTGGGTGAGCTTGTTGTGCCAGCAACTAGAGCATGAACTCTCTCTCTGTCATCGGAACTTGATCCTCCTTCTCTCTTCTTTGAGCTTTCTGGAAGGGAGATGCCATTCTTCTCCAGGATATTGGTCAGCATGTCTATCTGCTTTTTCAAACAAGAGCTTTCAGTGTGATTTCCCTTCGAACAGTATGAGCACTGGTTCATTTCACCTTTGTTTTTCTTCTTCTGGGTATTTTTCTTGGGACCTTGTTGATCCTCTGGAGACTGCTTCTTGTCTCTCTTTTGCTCAGGTGGATTTTTAGCTTTATTTTTGCTTTTTGAATCCATCCTTGAATCTCCAGCAATCAAAGCTTGATCTTTGGATGGTTTGATGGTGCCCATCATCACCAGCTTGTCTTGTTCTTGTGTGAGAGATTCCATGAAGTCTGCAAGGCTAGGCATCTTCGAGGTTTGAGCTGTGAGTTTTGTGGCATAGAAGGTCGAAACAAAGACTGAGTAGTAAGGTCCTAGCTTCGAGAGGATGGCCAGTACAAGCTGATCATCTTTATTTTAGATACCACATTGCTTCAGCTGCAAAACTAGTGCTTTGAACTTGGAGAAATATAGCTGCAGGGATTCAAAGCTACTGGGACTCAGAGAAATCAGCTCATTTTCGATCTGATGTCCCCTCATCTCATCTGTCTTTCCAAAAAGATCAGAAAGATTCTCCCATACTTGATCCGGTGAAGTTAATCCATCGAGATGGAAAATGAGATCTTGGGAAATACTGAGACATAGGAGGCCATAGGCCTCATCTCTCCGATTGTGCCATTTGATCTTCTCTGTAGCAGCATTGGGATCTGCTTCTGTAGCCATAGTCACCTTGTAGAGGCCTTTCGCTCTCAACAAGATCTCCATCTCTGATTTCCATTCAAAATAGTTGAAGGGAGTCAAGATAGTTTTCTGTGAATCCATAGCTCTAGAAAATTTGTCCCGGCTGTCAGTAGAAGGCTCCCAGTCTTTGATGTTGAACCTGCAAAACAATTTTTGAAGGAGAGTAACAACCTACAATGGCTCTGATACCATGTATAAATTCAGGCCAGCAATGGATTAATTTTACCCACAACAATTATCAATTGATCATGCAAAATTGCTAACAAGAGAGACTGAATATGGAGCTGTAACACAAAATTATATTAACTGAGTGTACAATAGCCAACCCTGTAATATCATAGGCTACTGAATAAATAGAATACATGAAGAAATCAAATGCATGAGGAAGCATCCAAATCTAGCATAAAGCAGGCTTACCAAAAATAAGCAAATCCCCCATAGGTGTAAAAGTTGGATCCCAAATCTATCATGGAGCTCACGAATTGGAAAAAAGGCATAGGAAAGCTAAAGAGTGGTGGAATGGCAGCTCATTCATGCTTTTGCATGGAGAAAAGAGAGGAGGATGTGTAGGACAAAAAACAAGTTCACCTCACCTAGTCTAGCTTTCCCATGTGCCTTAAAACACTGAAAAAGCAGGAAATAAAGCAGAAAAAGCAGATAGGCACCTAGGAGGCCAAGAATAAAGCAGATTTGATTCCTAAGGCTTTCCCAAGCACTACATGAGTCAGATATGGAAAGTTTGACCTCTATGGATAGGCAATTAGCAACTTGCACAAGGTGGGACACATGAACTAGGCAAATAAGACAAAAATAAATGAATTAATGTCTAAGTGGGTAAACTATGGGTTGATTATTCTAACAGGTAATGCTTTGTAGTTGATGTGAGAAAGCCTTCTATTCCATAGTTCACATGAGCTAGTGGTCTCATGGACACGGGCTGTATCTGGATGTCCCTTGAGTTTGTACAATCCTCCTTCTTCTTCACCAATGACCACACCATCTTCATTTGTCTTTCCTTTGGACCACATGAGTACTTGTCCATCTATAAAACCAACTCTATATCCTTTCTTATCTAGTTCTGATATGGAAAGTAGATTCTTTTTCAAACCCGGTACATATAGTACTTCCTTCATCTTCATGGAGGTTCCAAAGTCAAGCTTGTAGCTTGATTCACCAATTCCTTTGATGGGATATTGATAGTCATCTCCTAGAGATACATTTTGAGGAAAGTTATTTTCTTCAAGTCTTGGCATAGTTTTCTTCTTCATTGTCATGTGCTTTGACACACCACTATCAAATAAGCCATGTGTCTTCTCCAGGTGTTATAGACCTAGAGATTGCGTAGAATAATACAAATTCCTCTATATATTCTTATTTTGCTTGTCTCTTTCAAGGTCTTTCTTATTCATCCTCATATTCAGCTAGATGAGCATTTTGTATTTTGTTGGTATTCTTCTTCAAAGGACACTCTCTAGAAATGTGTCCTATCTTATGGCAGCTGAAATATTGATGTTTAGAGTAGTCTCTTTTCTGACTGTTATCTCTTTTATTCTAAAACTTCTTTGGAGGTTTATACTCCTTGTGACTATCCTTCTTGAAGTTTGATTGTTTTCTTCTCTTGGCATGGGTAGCTAGATCTTGATCATCTTCCTTAAGTAAAGCTTCTATGTTAGCTACTCTAGCCTCCTCTTGGATGTAGTCTTCCCATACAATGTCAATCTTCATACTTTATTTTCTAGCACACTCTAGCACACATAGTATGTATGAATGATTCCCAAGGTCTAGTGAGACCATTGGGAGCAGTCATGACTAGTTCATCTTCATCAATGGAGTCTCCAATAACATCTAGTTGTTCCTTGAACTGGGATACCCTTGTAAAGTAATCTTGAACTAATTCTCCTTTACTCATCTTTGTGCTCTTCAGTTGAGCTCTCAAATTCATATTTTTGTTGATATTCCTTCCTTCATACATTCTGAAGAGGGAATCATACATTTTCTTATGTGTGTATTTAGATGACACTTGAGGGATTAATTGATATTTGATAGAATCAACAATGATCCCCATTTCCTTGATTAGGTCCTTCCTATGCTTCTCTTTAGCTTCATCTTCTTTTGGTTTTGGGAATTCATCCTTGATATACTTATCAATATAATTCTCTCTGAGAATGATATCAAACCTATACTTCCATTCTTGGAAGTTTTCAAATCCTTCCATCTTATCGTCAAGCTTAGTGCCTGGGGCCATCCTATCTAGTAGGTCACAAAAAATTGAAATTTCTCAAAATGAAAATGTGACCTTACTAGGAGATGTGCTTGACTGAGGTGATTTGGTCGGTCCACTTGGTTTCTATAGATCCCAAAACTTCACCCTTCAAATATTACTTGTGAGGTTCCAATTTCTGCAGAATTTTTGGTTCTGATTTTCTGTAGTTTTCTGGTTCAGGTCCAAACTAGGGTTTGTCTTTCCCAGAGATTCAACCACCAAAAAAATTCAATCCTGAGATCAATATATACTCTCCAGAGAGGAAAAAATTTCTACACAAGCATAGCTTCAAAATTCCAACTTTTGCAGAAACCCTAATTTATTTCAAAGGGAGAGGGGAGAGAGTTTCACCTTGTGAAAGTTGTTCTATTTAGGCTAGCTTTGATAGCATGTTAAGATTTCATATGCTAGAATAGATATCATTAGTGTTTAATACAAAGTCACAAAAATAGCATATGTAGAATCACTAAAAGAAACAAAATCACAAGATAGACACAGATTTATCCTGGGAAATCCTCAAGGGGAAGAAAACCTAACAAAACTCCCTTTGTATAAGATGAATAAGATAAAACCAAAAAACATTTATTCAACTTCCTTGCTAGTATTTCTTTATCTCTCTCCTATGTGCTACACAAGTGAGTTTGTCTGTGTTCAAATGAGAAGCATGACCATATTAAGGTTGCACATACCAAAAATATTATGATTATGATGCTACTATTTCAAGAGAGGGTTCAACTTCTACCTTTCTGGGAGGTACAACCTCTTCATGTACTTCTTCAAGTTGACACCTTCTAGATTTCTTAAGAGAATTCCATCCTTGTTAATATTTGTCTCTCTCCTATGTGCTACACAAGTGAGTTTGTCTGTGTTCAAATGAGAAGCATGACCATATTAAGGTTGTACATACCAAAAATATTATGATTATGATGCTACTATTTCAGGAGAGGGTTCAGCTTCTACCTTTCTGAAAGGTACAGCCTCTTCATGTACTTCTTCAAGTTGACACCTTCTGAAAATATTAAGAAGGATAAGCTATATCCTTGTTAATATTTTCATTTTCTTTTGTTCCATGAGAATACCATCTTAGTCTTTAATGGAGAACACATTCCATTTTCAAAATTTATTTATTTAATGTTAAGAAGTTTTCTATTGTATATACCATGTGGGAAATAAGAGTATTCAATACATTTTGGATATGTGAATTATTTTGCATGGTGGTTGACCTCAAATTATTGCCAACACTAAGGAACTACTTAACTTACATTGTACAATCCTTCATAATGTGTTTATATGGTTAATTGATAAATGCATAAAATAGCTATATTTATAGTTTATTGTTTGCATTTATAGTTTAAAGTTTGACTGGTGAACTTTTGGGTCTTTATTTAGTCTACATATATCTTAATAGAGAAGTAAATATCCCCATAGAAGGAAAATTTTAGTGCATCATGGTACATCTTATTCAATGTTCTCAATACTAAATAATTTCCTCATGTATGACTAAAACAATAATCTTTATATAAAGCTTAATGACACTTGTGTAAAATATAAGCACTCTTTTAGTTGTCTTTTTACATTCAATGTTCCACCTAAAGAAAGTAATTGATGACAAGATCTTAATTTAAACTATTTTTTCTAGAGCGTGCTGAAGATGGAAAAATCATAATATAAACTGAAATAACCATTGAAAAGTGGATTCAGCAAATAAAGACCTAACAATTATTTAGTGCTTGGTTAAGTTTAAGCACTTTCCAATAGAAGATGTAACATAAAAGGGTGAATCCTTAATATAAATTGAAAAGTGGATTCAACAACTAAGGACTTAATCGAGTGCTTCATCAAGTTTAAGCAATAGAGGATGTAACATAAAAGGGTGAATCCTTAATATAAATCATCCATAGTTGATCAACACTAAAGGATTACTTGTTTGCAACTAATAACCATGTTAAGCCCCTAATCATTATCATAGTTATGCAATCTTATTGTAATTTCTTTCTACCTGTTGCGATATGGACTGATTCTTTCCCATTATTTCCTATTCTCTCTATGATTCTTTCCTATCCTGTAGATGGAATTTTCCTATCCTTTTTTAGGATCTACAGCTTGATTATAGGATCTGTAGCATGATTGTAGGATCAGCAGCTCGATTGTAGAATCTGGAAATTGATCCATTGATGTATATGTACTTGTACAATTCACTATAGTAAAATAGAATTATTTTTCTCTTGAACTCTGTTTTGAACTTGGTATCAGAGCCAAGAAGCTTAAATCGTTAGTACTCTCCATTGAACCATGGCCAACTCAGATTCTAAAACTTCTGGGACCAAATCTGCTCCCATTATTATTCAATCTGAAGGTTCATCGTTCAATGCAAGGATTGTACTCGATGAAACAGAGTATGATTTGTGGTCTCAAATCATGGAGATGCATATTGCTGAGAAGGAGAAACTCTCTTTCATTCGTGGCAATTCACAGTCATCTACCGAGAAGGTTGATGGATATGAGAAGTGGTATGCAGACAATCAAAAGGTTAAGAGATGGCTATTGATGTCTGTCCCCATAAATCATGAAGCGATATATTCGCTTACCCACCACTCAAGATATTTGGAAAGCTCTTTCAAAAGATTTTTATGATGGAGCAGATGAATTGCAGGTGTTTGTCTTGAATCAGAGGGCCTTCTCTGCGAAACAGAATGGCATAACACTCTCAGTGTATTATGGAGAATTAACCGAGATCTTTTGTGAGTTGGATCATCGTGATAAGGTGATTATGGAAAGTGAGAATGATGTTAAATCTTACCAAAAATCAGTTCAGCAAGAAAGGGTGCATATTTTCCTTGCTGGATTAGATGGTGAATTTGAACAAATCCGTGGTAAAATTTTGAGAAAGGATCCTATCCCCGAATTGGAAGCATGTTATGCTTTGGTCTGCCGTGAATGCATTCGACTCGCAATGATGAATGGAGAACCAGAAAAATCTGAAGCTTCAGCCATGGTGACTCGAAATTGGTCTAATTAGAACCAATCTTCCCAAAGCCAGCCTAAGAACACTGATGGTGCCAATAAATCCACCTACAAATGCACTCATTGCAATCAAACTGGCCATACCAAGAGCCACTGCTTTGAACTTGTGGGGTATACAGAATGGTGGGATCATAGCTGCGATTCACGGAAGAAGAATTCCAAGAGGACCTCCAGTGCTATAGTTGTCTAAACAAAGATAGCAGATGGTGTTGTTGGTCAGATCTTGGCATTAGCAGCAGCGGCAAGTAATGGTGGTAAGATTTTAAATATTTATACACTTGTTTCTAATAGTGCATGGATAATTGATTCCGGTGCTACGGATCATATGACGTTTGATTCTAGGCAGGTCTCACCTCTTAAACCATCTGCACAAAAATTTGTTTCCACTGCCAATGGCTCTTCGACCCCAATTATTGGAGAAGGGTCTTTATCGCTCACTGATAATTTAAATCTAGATTCTGTTTTAGTTGTTCCATCTTTGGATTATAATCTGTTGTTAGTTTCCCAAATCACCACTACCTTACTTTGTATTGTAAATTTTTGGCCTGATTTTTGTGTGTTTAAGGACATCCGAACAAGGCAAACGATTGGTTGTGGTGTTAGGCAAGGAAAGCTGTATTACTTGGACTTAGTGTCAAAGAGTTTGGACAAGTTATGTCAAGCTTTAACGATGGATGGCTCTGAGGGGGAGAAGAAGAAATCTGAAATCTGGTTATGGCATCGACGTTTGGGGCATACCTCCTTTGGTTACCTGGAGAAATTATTTCCTAGTTTATTTGTAAAATTTGATGTTTCTAGTTTCCGCTGTGATCTTTGTGAACTTGCAAAAATCCATCGTGCTTCGTTTCCATTAAGTTTGAATAAAAGTCCAGTTCCTTTTATGGTCATACATTCTGATGTTTGGGGTCCGTCCAAAGTTACTACCTTTGGTGGATCACGTTGGTTTGTTACTTTTATTGACGACTATACCAGGATGACTTGGGTGTGCTTGATGAAGTCTAAAAGTGAAGTGAATTTGTTATTTCAATTTTTTTATAAAATGGTTCGTACTCAGTACAATGCACAGGTTCAGGTTCTTTGCAGTGATAATGGAGGAGAATATTTGAGTTCTGAACTTCAGCAGTATCTGGAAGCACACGGAACTATTCATCAAACTACTTGTCCCAATACACCTCAGAAAAATAGGGTGGCTGAGAGAAAAAACCGCCACTTGTTGGAGGTTGTCCGTGCTTCACTGATAGAAGCCCATATGCCGTTATCCTATTAGGGAGAAGCACTTACCTCTGCAGCATATTTGATCAACCGGTTACCCTCCAGCACTATTAATTTCTAGACACCATCTCAAGCTCTCGCTGAAGCAATTGTTGCTCTAGCCATCCCAAATTTATCTCCTCACATCTTTGGTTGTGTAGCTTTTGTACACCTCCATAAGAATCAGCGCAACAAGTTGTCTCCTCGAGCACTACGATGTGTCTTTCTCGGATATGCTGCTTATCAAAAGAGGTACCGATGCTATCATCCTCCAACCCAACGAATTTTTATTACATTAGATGTAACTTTTCATGAAGACTCGATGTATTTTTCCTCTGAGCCTAAACTTTAGGGGGAGCACCAGAAGGAAATTTAGACTCTAGACTATGATGATCACATCTCTGAAGATGTGGTTGTTCACTTCTTGGAAGTAGGGGAACTCTCTCATATGCTGAATCAAGAAGTGGGCAAATTGGATGTGGGTGGTTTGACTTTGGATCCAAGTAGTGATGAACACCCAGAAACTGAAGTTGTGGCTCCACCTCTGTCCGAGTCTCTCACACCACAGGCAGCTGATACACCAAACCAATCGCTTGCTGAGGATGCTCTTGAACCATTTAGAAGATAGCTACCACAACGTCACACTAGAGGTATTCCTAAACCCACATATGAACCCTAGCTTTCCAGTAACGTTAAATACCCCATGAGTCATTATGTGTCTAACCATCGTTTGTCAAAATCAAATCAGTCATTTGTAAATCAGTTATCTACTGTATCTATTCCTAACAATGTGCAGGAAGCTTTAGCTAACCCAAGGTGAAAAGCCACTATGAATGAGGAGTTGAAATCCTTGCAGGAGAATAAAACCTAGGAACTTGTTGACCGTTCACCAAGAAAGAAACCAGTCAGATGTCGATGGGATTACATTGTGAAGTACAAAGCAGATGGTGCAATTGAACACTTTAAGGCGAGACTGGTGTAAAAATGATACACCCAAACCTATGGGATTGATTATACAGAGACATTTGGACCTGTAGCTAAAATCAATACAGTACAAGTCTTGTTGTCTCTTGCTGCGAACTTGGGTTGGCCATTACAATGTTTGATGTGAAGAACGCCTTTCTACATGGCGAGTTGTCTGAAGAAGTTTACATGGAACTCCCACCAGGATGCATGATACTAGAATCACATAGTCGGAAGGTGTGCAGATTAAAGAAGTCACTGTATGGGTTGAAACAGTCTCCGAAAGCATGGTTTGGAAGGTTCACAAAATCTATGAAAGCCTTTGGTTACTGTCAGACCAACTCAGACCACACTTTATTCTTGAAGAAAAAACAGGGTAAGAGAACTGCACTTATTGTATATGTGGATGACATAGTGGTTACAAGAAATGATCCTGAAGAAAGGGAGGCTCTATAGGATTACTTGTCTAGAGAATTTGAAATGAAAGACCTTGGCCCCTTGAAATATTTCCTTGGGATCGAAGTGTATCGATCTGATAAAGGGATTTTTCTATCTCAAAGGAAATGTGCCTTAGACTTGTTATACGAAACTAGTATGTCAGCATGTCAACCCGCTGATACACCAGTGGAATAAGGATTGAAGTTATGTGTTGGGTCTGATTAGGTACCAGTTGATAAGGGGAGATACCAGAGACTCATAGGAAGATTGATGTACTTAGCACACACAAGGCCGGACCTTTCCTATGCCTTGAGTATTGTTAGACAGTTTATGCATAATCCTAGCGAGCAACACATGAATGCAGTTATACGCATTCTAAGATATCTGAAACCTGCTCCTAGAAAAGGAATTTTATTCACTAAAAATGAAGATTGTCAAAGTGTGGATGCATATACTGATGCTGACTGGGCTAGAGCAGTTGATGACAAGAGTTCTACTTTAGGTTATTTCACCTTTGTAGGAGGTAACCTTGTTACTTGGAGAAGCAAAAAAACAAAATGTTGTTGCTCAATCAAGTGCAGAGGCTGAATTTAGAGGTATGGCACTTGGAGTATGTGAAGCATTGTGGCTAAGACTTCTCCTCAAAGATTTGGGCTATCCACCTAGGCAACCAATTCGACTTTATCGTGATAATAAAGCAGCATGTGATATTGCTCATAATCTGGTTCAACATGATTGAACAAAACATGTGGAGGTAAATAGATTCTTCATTAAGGAGAAGTTGGATCAGGAGATCGTGGAGTTGCCTAAGATTCGATCAGAGGATCAGTTGGCCGATATTCTCACCAAAACAGTTTCAAGTCGAGTGTTCTCAAAGTTTTTGGTCAAGTTGGGCATGTGTGACATCTATGCACCAACTTGAGGGGGAGTGTTACGATATGGACTGATTCTTTCCTATTCTTTCTCATTCTTTCATATTCTCTCTATGATTCTTTCCTATCCTGTAGATGGTTGTTTCCTATCCTTTTTTAAAATCTACAGCTTGATTATAGGATTTGCAGCATGATTGTAAGATCAATAGCTCGATTGTAGGATCTGGAAATTGATCCATTGATGTATATGTACCTGTACAATTCATTGTAATAAAATATAATTATTTTTCTCTTGAACTCTGTTTTGAACTCTACCTTATGCATTTAAATGATTATCTTATCTTCTGCATTTGATATATTGAAATACTTGGTTCTCCCTTTGAAGATGCTTCTCATTTGTTTACTTGATTTAGTGTTATAATACAAACCGTCACTTTCACCTTTTAATGAAAACGGGTTGAAGAGGGAGAATCTTATAACCTTTGTGGAAAAGCAAAAGCAATGATTTGCATGCACCTGTAGTCTGGTCACTAATGATATATGTTGGTTTTGTTAATTGTCAAAAGATCTAGGAAGTTATAAGTAAAGGTTGGGAAGAAAGTGTATCATGGAAGAAAGGATCACATGGAGAGTTTTGGACATTCATTCACTCAGATCAAGTACCATTAAGGGACCCAGCTGCAAATAAAGGTATGAAACCAAACCAACGAAACTAAGCAGTTTTCTTTTAATTTTCCATAACCAAACCAGCCAATTTTTTCATATGTTTATTTCCCACAAAAAAACCATTGAAATGATAATAAACACGAACATTATTAATACATAATCATAATTATAATGCAATAGTACTTTCTACAACATCAGTGCAACGTCCTTGTAGTTTTTGCTACACATAAATCTTCCAAGGCCGTGTCTAACTACTAATTGACATGCCTACAACAGAATTCAGGACGCTTTATTTATGCTATTGTAAAATAGGAGTTGGATGTAAACTAACCATGTAAAGTAATTCACCATATGAACAGAGTCTAACTAACTAACCATAAATATATAAACGAATTGGCATCTGAGAGATAAGGATGGTCAGTGAACACACATTCCATTTAGTGGAACGTGAAAACGCAATGGTCGACTGCACTTATTCTTTCCCACGCCTGCGAATGCAAAAACAATGTAATTAAACAAAATCATGACATCTCTGTGCAGATTGATCAAAAGAAGGCAAAATCATGGCATCTTTGTGCAGATCAAATGAAGGAAATTTAGAGAGTAAAAGAAATAGTAGTACTGCTGCTCTACTTGTCATTCATTACCTACTGTAAGTTGCTCTACAGGTTGTGCTTGTGCGTGATGTCGACGCTATAAAACATGCTATCTCCGAAGTCCGTCTTGTCTTTCAACATGTTTCCAGGATGCCTTACTGGTGATTTGCAAATTCCATCGACTTCGTAGGTCATAACAGGTTTGATGCTCTGGTGAATTCCTTCGACTTTGTAGGTCATAATCATGCTCGGTGGTGGGGAATTAGCTTGATTTAGTAGGCCATAATTATGTCTTGGTCTGTATTCTGTATTCTCCACGCAGAGGTAGGTCTTGGCCTCGGTATTCTTCGCATGGAGCCCATCGTGCTTGATGTCGGCGTTATAAGACATGTCAACTTGGAAGGGCTCGTTCTTGTCGCCGCTAAAAGGCCTGATTTCAGCGCTAAAAGGCCTGATTCCTCGGATTTCCTCAATGTGCATGTCGGTATTTTTTGCTTTGGGATTGGAGTACACTTTGTAGCTCATGTCATAACCGAACCTCTGGCTTTGGTTGTTACTCATTTTGATTGCTACACTAATTGGTATTCTTGGTATCACTAAGTTGAAAGTGTTGGAGAAATGGGTACCTTCACATGGTATAACCGCCGCACCTCTAGAAATATAAAACAATTGGTATAACCACCACTCCTGGAGATAGGGCCATGTGCTGGGTTTCAAATGTTCACCAACATCTACAGGTTTTGGAGTAACCGCAAACCTTACATGGTATCAGAGCTCTGCTGCTAGGACAAAGACGCACCAGCATTTTTTATTTGCAGGTACAAAAGATCAAAAATCGTTGGAAGAATGGAATTTCCAAAGGAAGCTATTCTCACACCATACAATTATTTTGCATGGGAAGCAAAGATGGAGATCTTTCTTCGAAGCAGAGGATTGTATAGGATTGCTATGCCCACGGAAGGTGAGCCTACAGCAGCCATAGAAAAGTCCAAATACCTCAATCAGATGGATGAGGCCTACGGAGCTCTCTGCATGCACATCTCCCCTGAGTTGCTTTTCCATATTTCTTCTTGCAAAACTCCCAATGAAGTTTGGACCACCATGAAAGGACTCTTTGGCAAGCAAAATGAGATGAAAGGCCACATGCTCGAAGTGGAGTTGCTCTCTTTGGATCCACGAAGCTTCGACAATATACAGGATTTCTTCACAAGATACAAGGACTTGCTGTTGCAGGGTTGATAAATCTAAGGAGGAAAAACGGATGGTTCTATCCATCCTCTCCAAGCTTGGACCAGAATACTCTGTATTTGTCTCCACGTTTCATTCAGTGAGGCTCACCTCTGGCAAGAACTAGACCATGCCCACTCTTGATGCTTTTATTGAATCTTTGTCTCAGGAACAAGACAAGCTCATCAATATGGGAAAAATCAAGGGCTCCAAGGCACATGCTCTTGCTGTGCATGATGGCAGTCATAACCCAAAACAGAGATTTAAATCCAAATACAAAGGAAAGGCACATGCAAATCCAAAGAAGGAAGGGAACACCAAACCCTTCAATGATTCCTCCAGATCCAAAGGTGAAAAATGGAAGAAAATGGAGAAATGCACATACTGCCAGAAAGGATTCCATCCAGAATCCTCATGCATGAAGAAACAGATAGATCAAATGGCCCAGATACTTCAAAAGCACAACCTTGGGGATCACATTCTAGAGGTCGCCAAGAGGAAGCCTAAAGATCATGCTCCCGGGAAAGGTAACTCTAGCCATGCTTTGATTGCCATTAATTCATCTCCCTATGCATGGATTGTAGATTCAGATGCATCTCACCACATGGTTGCCACCAAGGAAGCCTTCTCTTCATTGGATGCATGCAAAGGTCCTCCTATACTCATGGGGGATGATTCTCCTGTTGATATCACCAGCAAGGGCAGAATTGAACTCAATCATGGTAGCTTTGAGGATGTGCTACATGTTCCAAAACTCTCGGTGAATCTTCTCTTCGTTTATCAAATTACACATTCTGGCACCAGAAAGAGAGTTGAATTCATTCCTGATGCTATAAATATCTTTGACATACAAAGCAACTCTAAAGTTTCCACTGGTGAGGTAAATCACAGATCCAAGCTTTACACATTTTCTAAATTCATTGAACCAGATTCTTCCTTATTACTTACGCATGCTGATGATAGTAGTAGGTTATGGCACGAAAGATTTGGTCATCTTAATTTCAAATACATACAGCAACTCTACAAGCAGGGAATGGTCATTGGCTTGCCCAACATTCATTTTTCAAAAGGAGTTTGTCAAGGATGTGTTATTGGCAAACATCCTCAAGATAAGTTTGAAAAAGGGAAGGCTAAGAGGGCCTCCTCTCCCTTAGAGCTCATCCATAGTGATTTGATGGGACCCTTTCCTCATCTATCCATCAACAAGGCGACGTATGTTCTTACATTTCTTGATGATTTCTCACGATATACTTGGGTGTATTTTCTCAGGCAGAAATCTGAATTTTTTGAGCATCTCAAAGACTTCAAAGCACTTGTAGAGAATCAGTCTACGAGAGAGATTAAAATCCTCCGCGCAGACAATGGGGGGGAATATGTGAGAAGGAATGTTCAAACTCTTTGTTCAGAGGCTGGTATACAGTTGCAACATACAATACCATACACTCCACAACAGAACGGAGTGGTTGAGTAGAAGAATAGATCCCTCAAAGAGATGGCCTCTTGCATGTTGCATGCAAGGTCTCTTCCTTCTAAACTATGGGCTGAGGCACTTAACTGTGCCAACTACATACAGAACATATCTCCTCACAGATCTGTCAAGGACATGACTCCTTTTGAGGCATGGAGCGGTTGCAAACCGGAAGTCACCCACTTCCAAATATTTGGATCACGTGGATGGGCCCTCATACCCTCTGAAAAGAGGAAAGCATTAGATCCTCAGAGCACTGCATGCATCTTCATGGGATATTTCGATGATGTGAAGGGTATTGATCCCTCTACAGACAAGCTCTTTATTGAGTGACGTGTCCAATTTGAGGAAGTCCCCTTGCATGCACCATTGGAGTCACATGCAGAGACTTTTATTCCTCTACCTACACCACACATCTGTGATGATGAGTCCACTCATTCAGATCATGATTCAGATTTGAGTTTCGAATCTGACGGAGAACATGAGCATGAATATGTTGATCCACCTCTTTTCTCCCCTTAGAGAACAAGGAGCTTAAGAGAGATATATGCAGAGACAACTCCACAGGATGCAGGTGACCTTGTGGGGGATCCAGTGGATCAGAGGACGCAGCCCCAGTTTGAGGAGCCTTCTCATCCACTCACAACTACCAAACTAGTGATTCCCATGCATTGTTACATGGTTCTCTCTTCAGACCCGTAGGCCTATGCAGAGGCTGCAAGGAATCCCCTCTGGGAAGCTGCTATGCAGGATGAGTACAACTCTCTCCTCGAGAACCAAACTTGGGATCTGGTGCCACTTCCTTCAGACAGGAAGCTTGTCAGATGCAGATGGGTCCATGGGACCAAGAAGGCAGCAAACAAACAGATCAACAGATACAAAGCCAGGCTAGTTGCCAAAGGTTTTCAGCAGGTTCATGGGTTAGACTATGATGAGACCTTTGCTCCAGTAGAAAAGATGGATTCCATTCGATTGGCACTTGTCATTGCCGCATCCAGGAGGTGGGAAGTCCATTAGATGGATGTGAAGAATGCATTTCTTCACGGTGATCTCTCTGACGAGATCTACATGGAGTAGCCACAAGGCTTCATACAAGATTCATCCTCAGTTTGCAGATTGAAGAAGTCTCTCTACTACCTTAAGCAAGCCTCGAGAGCATGGTATGCCAAGATGGACTCCTACCTATCGTCCCAAAACTTTGTACGGTGTAAGTCAGATCCAAATGTATACATGCATAGGACAATGGACTCACTTCTGCTACTAGTTTTATATGTGGATGATTTGTTGATCACTGGCAGCTCGACTTCAGCACTTGCTGCAGTCAAGAAGATTCTGCATGATAGGTTTTTGATGATGGACATGGGTCCATTACATTTCTTCTTTGGTCTTGAAATCAGCCACGATGCCTCAGGCATCAAACTATCTCAAGCCAAGTATGCTCAAGATCTTCTAGAGCGATTCCATATGACAGACTGCAAGTCTACACTGACTCCTTTCCTATCTGGGGTAAAACTTGAGGATGGTAAGAACACTCCATTAGTTGACAACACTCTGTACATACAGCTAGTGGGGAGCTTGTTGTATCTTACACACTCTCAACCAGACCCCTCGTATGCAATTGGGGCAGTCTCTCGGTTCATGCAAGAGCCACATGAGCTACATTGGAAGGCTGCCAACCAGATCCTTCGATAGGTACATGGCACCACCACCTTTGGGATTCACTATGCAACATATTCTGCATTGTATCTACTAGGATTCACTGATCCTAACTGGGCTGGCAATAGCATTGATCGCAAGTCCACATCTGGGTACTCACTCAGTCTAGGTTTAGGGCCAATTTGTTGGTCGAGCAAGAAGCAGGATGCTATTGCTCTATCTTCATCCAAGGCCGAATATAGAGGGGTAGTCAACATAATTGTTCAGGTTTTGTGGCTACAACATTTTCTCACTAAGTTGGGCATCCAGTTCCACCAGCCTACTGTCCGTGTGACAACCAGAGCACTCTAAAGTTCTACAGAGATCCAGTACAGAAGCAGCAAATGAAGCACATAGAGATCCACATGCACTACATCAGAGATTTGGTGCATGAGCGGATCATCAACTTGCAGTTATGTCCTTCAGCTGAACAGACTGTCGATATCTTCACCAAGACCTTCACCACGCAGAAATTTCACTCTCTACGCGATTGTCTTGGAGTGAAGGACACGGTTGCCTGGCAACTGTCTTTTTCTTCTTTTGCTACATTGTATCTTGAGGGGGAGGTTTTCCCATGAGGTTTTCTCTCTTTCCTCGTTTTATTTCAGTGTTCATTAGTTGCATTTTTTTTGGGTGACCTATTATGGCCTTAGTTGCCGGGGCCCTTTCTTTATTATCCCATAGTAGTGTTCAGGGGGTGTTGGAAACCCATGCAAGCTCAGTTTCCTCTGTAATAAAACAAGTGGTTTAACCACCACTCCTCGTGATAGGGCCTTGTGTTGGGTTTCAAATGTTCATCAATATCTGCAGGTTTTGGTGTAACGGTAAACCTTACAGAAAGTACTGAATGTAGTCTTCTTCGCTTCAACTAAATCTGAAAAACTGCATATGAATACAAAACCTGGACATATTAATAATATCATGATCAAATCATTTGATAAAAACCTGGACATATTATTAAATATAATATGATCAAATCATTTGATAACTGATGGAGTAGGAAGCCTTAATAAGGGTAATTACTGCATCACCAAATATACAACTTACACTCCTTCCGGTTGCTAAGTTTGCACAGCTTCTTGTGAGGGTTACAAAAAGTCGGTAAGCAAGCTAAGATGAGAAAATACAATGGCATCACGCCTTCCTGATAAAGGAAGGGGTGGACTCCAAACCCGGATTTGAAAACCATCTACCCTCCCAAGCGAGAATATGTTTGAACTTTCTTTGAACTTTGGTATTCCAAACTACGAAATCGGATTTGAAATTTCTCTTATGGTACGCGCACTAATCTTTTGAAATTTCTCCGAAGCGTTGAATTTCCTGTCAAATTCCAACCATGCGGAAATCTGATCGTTGGGAGATCAATATGACCTCGACAAAAAGACGTCGTATTGACGGGGTTGGTTTAAGTTGCAACACTTTCAGCAATTATCGACTAAAGATCTGATCGTGGATGGTAACGACATGATTTTTCTCGTCAAAATCCAACCACGTGGAAATCTGATCAGTAGGGAGAGAAGATGGCGAGATCAATATGACGTCGGCTGAAAGGCATCATATTAATGTGGTTGGCTTACGTCGATTTCCACTTACACCTCTTTTAACTTGCAAAACTTTATGGGAGTGGATGGTAGCACTTTCTGCATCCATTTTTCTGTGGATGGATCTACAGTACTGGTTTCTTGTCAGTGGATGCACAGTGAATTGGGTTCTTACAGAACCTTTCTTTCATGTGTGGTAAAGAGATTTCTCTCTCCCAAATAATTTTACCTCTTTCCAGGTAAATGTCACTTGCCTTATGAATTCGGTCTCAACCAAAAAATCATATCCTAACAAATGAAATTATATGATAAAAACAAATTCATATACCTTCTTGTGGTGAAGATGGAGTTTTGGTCTTTTAAGATTTTAAAGTTTTGTTCTTTTTCAGCTGGGTTTTCTCCTATTTCAGCAATAAATTTCCACTGAATTTTCAAAAAGACTACGAATAAGATCAGATTTTACAAAGTGAGGGTGCCTAAAGGTTTTTGAGCTGGGTTATTTCATTTATGTGCTTAAAATTGTCTGACAAATAACATAAATTTCAGATTTTCTCCAAAAAAATCACTTAGTCACGGCTAAAACTTAGCAGAAAAGTCAAGTCACCCTGTTTCTAGATCCATAATTATTTTGTAAATACTTTAAATCATTTTTTTTCATTCAGATAAATGTTAGAAATTTTACATCACAATCAACACAAATTTAATTATTTATTTCTTAATCCACCTGATTCATTTATGAGACTTTGCACCACAAACATAACAAGTTAACAAACACTAATTATTTGATATATAGTTATTTAACAAATAATAATTATTTGATAAATAATTATTCTATAAATAACTCAATTATTATTTTTTTAAATTATTTATGTAAATAAATACCTAGAATTCTTAATATTATTGACAAAATCATTATAGGAAACTATTTTTAATTTTTTATTATTATAAACTATTAATAAAAATTATTTAAATTGAAATTTGATTATTTCATTTCGTATATTTTTGTAACCATCCAAATTTAATTAGTTATTATTTATGATATTATGATTAACTTTTTAAATTTATAAATGGCTATTAACTTTTATTAATAAAAAATAGAGTATTAAAAGTAAATTAAAGATTAGATGGTAATTAAAGATAAATTAATTTAAATATATATATTATTTGCATTGGTGACAAGTGTTGCTACCTATGCAAAAATTGGATATATAATTTAAAATGGAAAATAACTCATAAAAGGGGGAAAAGATTGAAGTTGAGGGATTTTTTTTTCTTTAGTTGGTGAGGAAGTTCGGTGTTGCTCTTGGGAATCTAGTATTGTTTTTTGGTCTCGTTAATTGTAATGTGGGGGGCTAAGGTGAGGAAGAGGAGGAAAAATTGAGGATGAAATTCTTTAAGTAACTACTTTTAATAATTTTAATAATTTGAATTAATAAAAAAATTAATTATATTACATTAATAAAAAGGAAACAAATTACATAAATAGTTTTTATGTTTATAGTTTCATCAATGTATGTTGGCTACAACTTTAAACTTTTAGATTATTCATCTTCAAATTAATCACATGCTCAAAGTTAAACAAAACATTTAACAAAAATATAACACTAGCCATTTGAATTAATCACATCTTCAAAGTTAAACAATACACTTCACAAGAATATAACACTAGTAATTTCTAATAAAATGCTATGTTATGATTACCTTTAAAAATTTAATTAGATGTGTGGAGAGGAGATTCATGTTTGTCTTACATGGCTAAGACAACATAGGTTTTATAGGAGCTTTTATCATCTCTTACTTATCCTATTTTTCAAAAATTATTGCGTTCCCTTTATTTCCCTCTTAAATAAATTTATTGCATAGTGCATTAAAGAATCTTTAATATTTATGTATTTAATTCTTTTTTAATAAATAATACATTCTCGTTATTTTTTTGTGTTTTAATGGTTTTCTCAAATAACTAATAATCTTATCAAATGGTTTAACATTTTGATCTTCGAATCAATATGGTTTAACAACTTGATCTTAGAATCAATATTTGTGTTTGGTAACATCTCAGTAAGGTTCATGCAAAGCTAGTTGATTACATGAGAGGAAATCTACTTAATATTAGGAAAAAACAATTGACGCTATGTTTAATTTAACCCTTTTAGGCCACCTAGGATCATCTGAAGATTAAATGAATGTATCCTATTGTTATCCATTAGCTTTTGACTTTAATTGTTTGTCTTCTTATGGTAGGAACTAATTATACCTTTAGATAAGTGATTTTTGCACTCACTTAATTAACCAAGACTAAAACTATCTCTGGTAAATTTTAACAAACTTTATTTGCATTAAATCAAAGAGGATCATGGCCCCAAATGACATAAAAAAACTCAATATAGTGCTGAGAGTAACACATTGGTGGAGAAAGTTGTTTTACGCTCATTGGGGGAGATGTATGGCATGTTTAGGGATTGGATGTTTGGCCAATGCGGGAACCAAAATATAGGAATAAATCTTGATTAAAGTTATGAAAATGAACTTGAGAAAACAAAAAAACAGGATGTTGGATGCACGAGATTGGCTTAGAGAACAACTCGTGATGTTGTAACTTTAATAGTTAATTGACATCACTATTACCTTAGCCACATCCATAATATCTTCTTTGGATTCCTTTTAAAAAAAATCATTCGTTTTCATATTCATTATTTTCCATATTTCTTCTCTATTATCAGTCTTCCTTTCACATATTTTCTCCACTCCTTTAAATGTCACTTCATCTTTATTTACATTCACTGTCGAGTAAGTGAATTTCAAGCATGTTGTTCAATTTCCATGAAAGGTTTTTCTATTGTAGAGACACTGGGTAGGACTTCACTTTACCACAATGACAATACCAACAAAAATATCTACTTGTCATCAATTGTTCAAGAGCCTTCTTGCTCATGTCATTCACAACTCCATCAATTTCCTCATGTTGACATCAATGCCAACACACATTTCCGTCATATGGAATTGATGATTTGTACAGTGTTGACTAGAATGATGACGATGATGATGATGTAAATGTCAATAATGATGATGCAAGTGATTATAGGACTATATGACCTTGATTGATCCTAATGGAACCTAAATGACCATAATGGCATCTAAGTGACCCTAATAGAACATAAATGATACTAATTGAATCTAATTGTCCGTAACAACATTTGAGTGACCCTAATGGAGCTTGAGTGATCCTAACATCATGAGGATGATGTTGGAAAACGATGACAATGATGACGACGTTGATGATGATTTGATTACAAAATGATAACAATGACAATTATAAGCACTACTTTGATAATGACAATGACAATGGCTATGGTGATAGTGTTAATCTCTATGGTGATGGAAATGATGATAACAATAGTGATGAAGATAACAATGAGGATCATGATGATGTTGATGTCAACGATGATGATGCATGTGACTATTGGATCCTTATTGATCCTAATGGTACACAAATGACATTAATTGTGTATAAATGACCCTAATGGCATCTGAGTGTCCCTAAAAATAGTTGAGTGATCCTAATGGTATCTTAGTGACCCTAACATCTTGACGATGATGATGATGATGCATGATGAAAACATTGGTGGCCTTTATGATTATTTGATTATAAGATGGAAATGGTGACAATGGATGTCTACATTTCCAATCAGAGGTAAAATATGTTTTACAAAACTCATTTCATTAATAGATGGTTGGATTCCTTTCTCATCATCACAATGACATGACAATTATAATAATGACATTGACTATGATGATATATGAGGACTACAATGATGATGACTATGGTGACAATGTTGATGTCTAGGACATTGGAGATGATGATAATGGTGGTCATGATGATAATGATAGTGAGGGTCAAGAAAACTACTAATTATTAAGACCAATCGGCCTAGTTAGGCAGAGGAAAATTGCCTTTATAAAATTCTTGAAAGGTACTAGGATGCCTTATTCATCATCACAATTTTGATGACATGAATGACTATGATCATAGTGATATATGATGATGACAATGACAATGATGATGATGATGTACTATATGATGTTGACAATGATTAAAAGGCTAATAATGATGATGACATTGTTGATTTCAATGTTGATGAGGCATGTGATCGTACTTTAGGATCTTGATTGATCCTAGTGGAACCTAAATGACCGTAATGGTGTATGAGTGACCCTAATGTCACCTAAATGGATCTAATGGTATTTGAGTGTTCCTAACAACATTTGAGATACCCTAGTGGCATATGATTGACCCTAACAACATGACGATTATGCATTATGATAATTATGATGGACTTGATCATGATTTGATAATTATATGATATTGATCATAATTGATGCCTACATTACCACTCAAAACCCAAATTTCTTCTATGAAACTCATGTAATTCAGTGGTTTGATGCCTTTATAATTATCACAATAATGATAATGACATAGAATTAGATGATCATATATGATGATGACAATGATAATGAATATGGTGTTAATTCCAATGTCTACAATGTTGATGAGGATGATGATTATGACACCAAGGATAATGAAAATTAATAATTATTAAGACCCATCGAACCAGTTAGGAAAGGGAAAAAATCCTTTAAGAAATTCTTGTAAGGTAGAAAGATGCCTTGGTCATCATCACAATGTTGATTGCATGAATGACTAACATGATGATATATGATGATCACAATGATGTTGATGTATTGTATGATGTTGAAGTTAATGATGAAAACGATTCTAATGCCAATCATGTAAATGATGCATGCAGTAGCACTTATAGATCTTGATTAATTCTAATGGATCCTAAATTAGTGTAATGGCATCTCAATGACCCTAATGTCACCTAAATGACTCAAATGGAATTTGAGTATCCCTAAAAATATTTAAGTGATCCTAATGGCATCCTAGTGACCCTAACAACATGACAATTATGCATTGTGACAAAGTTGATGGCATTGATGTTGATTTGATAATTATAAGATTATATCAATCACAATAGATGCCTACATTCCCACTCAGAGCCCAAATCTATTTTACGAAAATCATGTAATTAATTATATTTTTTTATTCCTTTATCTTCATCACAATGATGATGATCTCAATATTGGTTGTGATGATCATGATATATGACAATGATTTTGGTGATATTAATGTCACTGTCTGTGACAATGATCATGAATATAATGGCGATGATGACGATGATGGAATTGATGATGTACTCAAGTATGATGTTGATGATGATGATGACATTGGTATATTGTATGATGTTGATGATAATCATGATGATGATGTCAATGTCCATGATGATGATGCATGTGATATAAATTCTGGATACTAATTGATCCTAACAACACCTTAATAACCATAACAACGTATGAGAAATTCTAATCTCACCTAAATGACTCCAATGACATTAAACTATTCCAAACCACATTTTAGTGGCCCTTATGGCATATGATTGACCCTAATAGATGGCATGAATCCTAACGAAGATGAGTCCTAATGGAAACCAAGTGACCCTAATGGAAATGATGGTGACGATGATTTTGATGATGTACTTAATGATGACGATGATGGTATATGATGATTTCAATTATGATGACTATGGTGATAAAATCGATGTCTATGATGACAACAATGATGACAAAGGTGATTATGAAAATGGCAATAGAGATCATGACAATTACTAATTATAAATACCAATGAATCTAGATATGGGAGGGGAAACATCCTTTATGGAATTCTTATAAGGTAGTAGGATGCCTTGTTCATCATTACAATGTTGATGACAAGAATGACTATCATTATGATATATGGTGATGATGATGATGTTGATGATGATGATGGTGACGATTTCGATGTACATGATGGTTATGCATCTGATAGCACTTCTAGATCCCAATTGATCCTAATGGAAACTAAATTATCATAATGGAATCTATGCGACCCTACTTTAACCTAGATGACTCTAATGGAATTTGAGTGTCTTGAACAACATTTGAGTGACCTTAATGGCATGTGAGTGTTGGGCTAGGAAAAGTGCACAAGGAAGAATCTAAAGCACAAGAGCCAGACAAGAAAACAGGTGTGCGACAGGGAAAATCAGTTAAAGGATGGAAAGCAAGTGCAAAAGTGAGAAAGATGCGACACAGATCGATGCGACGAAGGAAACAGCATACCTAAAGAGGTAGGTAGAAGAGTAAAGGTTGGACAGGTGCAATTCAAGAAGGATTGCAGGAGCTTGATTTGGTGAAAGACTAAAGGATAGTTTTGTGGCTAGTTATGACCTGTACAGGCAGGCTGAAAGGCATTTTCGCGGCTAGTTATGGCCATGATCAATGTAATATAGGACTTTTGCGGCCAATATTTCCTATAATCAATGTAGTAGAAGATATTTTGTAGCTACTTCTGAATGTAATAACTGAGTTGTACTCAATTGACCCTACACAGTCTTGTAATTTATATAAATAAGAGGAACCCAATTTGTATAAGGGTTAGATGGTTATCTTCATTAAGAGTTGTTAAGAGTAGGAGTATTATGGAGAGATCATAGAGGAGTCTGATAGTAGAAGGTTGTTGAGCCGTGGATCTATAACTAAGTGCACAGACCATTTTGTAAAGTCATTCGACAGATGAGTGCGCAGACAGTAAAGTAGAAGAGTCAATCTAGGCTGTGTGCATATCAGTAGGAGTAGATAGAAGAATAAACTAGAGAGAATGAGAGCAAGAAGAGTCTGAGCCAGAAGACATATGTTAAAATAGTCTGTAATTCGCAGACTACAAGGTGATACCTATATTTCTCATACTAGATGAAGATCACCTTGGTAGTTTTTTCGAGATGGGTTTCTATGTTATTTCCTGTGTTAATGAATGATTGAATGTTGTGTTGAATTTTTAATTATTAATGTTGAATGTTTGATTATCTTGCATTATTTATGGTTATTGCTTGAATGAATGTCGTAATACTGATAAGCAGTGAATGAATGGATATCTAAGCATCGGCACAGCATTATGTATTAGTTCATGTGTAAACACTATTAAGTCGTAATATAAGTCACATCACAGTCAGTTGCTATTAAGGAATCAGCTGCATCACATTATTGTACCAGCTGCTAAGTTGTTAAGGGCAAGGTTGTGTCGCACAACGGTTGTGCCGCACTATTGTGCCACCATCGAGTATTAAGACTCCAACCCTCCATCTCTATCAAGCTTCTTAGTCGCATGCCAAGGGACTATAATCCCTCGCTAACTGTGGAAACATGGTTCTCGTAGTTACACATTAAGATATCTGGGGTGAGACTGTGCCTTCCTTGTAGGTGTTGTTGGATAGGATTTCTCTGTTGGGTCGATGTTGTTTTGTTGGTTTTGTTTTTTTTTTTTAACCTGGTTCGTGTGAGTTGGGACAATTAGGCCAAAAAATGGTTCCATTCCAAGGAGAAAAACTCTTTACTAAGGCAGTTGAAGACATATTTGTGACATGGGAATTGCTTTTGGATGATGAGGCCACAGAGAAGATAAAGGAAGATGCATGACAAGCTGACTTAAAGATCAACATGGTAAAGGAAGATATGAAGAAGCTTTCGATCAAGGAGAAGGTTGAAAAGGTCATTGAGGTAAAGCTGCTGCGGCAGGATGTAAAAAATATTCGTGACCAAGAGCATACAGGAAACAACGAAGTTCCAGCTCACCAGTTGAAAGTGCAAAGAGTTATGGGGCTCATTCATCCTGTGTTGGAGAAGCTCCAACAACTATCCGAGTTGCTAGAATAAGTACCATTAGAACATATCAGTTCTAACCGTGTGGAAAAATTGGAGAAGTAGGCTGAAGAAGTCTGTGAGGAAGTTTCCTGAGTGCAAAGAATTTTGAAGGAATTTTAGGACAAGGTTGGTCCTATGGCACATCCTGCGCTAGAATCCTAATTTTTCTTAATGGCTCGAGATGATCCACATGTGAGTGTTGGGGTCTTGTTGGGCCAAGAAAAGTGCACAAGGAAGAATCTGAAGTGCAAGCACCATATTGGAAGAACATGCATGCGACAGGGAAACGCATTTAAAGGATGAAAAGCAAGCATAGAAGAGAGAAAGTTGTGACAAAGGAAAAATCGTACCTAAAGAGGCAGGTAAAAGAGTAAATGCTAGATAGGTGCAAGTCAAGAAGGACTGCAAGAGATCGAGTCGGTGGAAGACTAAAGGAAAGTTTTGTGGCTAGTTATGACATGTACAAGTAGGTTCAAAGATGTTTCTATGGCTAGTTATGGTCATGATCAATGTAATACATTACTTTTGTGGCCAGTATGGGCTATCCTCAATGTAGTAGAAGATATTTTGTAGCTACTTCTGAATGTAATAATTGAGTTGTACTCAGTCGACCCTGCATGGTCTTGTAATTTATATAAATAAGAGGAACATGATTTGTATAAGGGTTAGATGGTTAGCTTCATTAAGAGTTGGTAAGAGTAGAATTATTGTGGAGAGATCAGAGAGTATTATGATAGTAGAAGTTTGTTGAGATGTAGATCTACAGTTGAGTGCATAGAATGTTTTGTAGAGTCATTCTGCAGCTGAGTGCGTAGATAGTAAAGTAGAAGAGTCAATCCAAGCTATGTGCAGATCAATAGGAGTAGATAAAAGAATAAACCATAGAGCATGAGAGCAAGAAGAGTCTAATCCAAAATACATATCTTAAAACATTCTATAAGTCACAGATTGCAAGGTGCTACCTATATTTCTCATGCTAGATAAAGAGCACCTGGGTGGTTTTTCCTAGATGGGTTTCCACGTTATTTTCTGTGTTAATTAATGATTGAATGTTTAACTATTAATGTTGAATGTTTGATTATCTTGCAGTTATGCAACCAAATCCAGGATATAGCATAAAAAGAGCATAAATATAAAATAAGAGAGTAATCCACGCCTAAAAGATGAATAGTAGAGATAAATATCAATCCTGTTCAAGGGAGGAACCTCCTTACACAATGTACAAGAAAAGATAAGATTATATGATGGTTTAAATTATAATATCTCCTTCCTATATATAGGAGATAAAGGTGTACAATAACAACTAATAAACCCACTATTAGACCCAAGCCTACATAAATAATATGTAATGCACCACAATATAGGGGGTAATGCACCACACTATATGGTGTAATGTGTTATCATTAAGGGATTAACATGCCCCTCCCCTTCAAAAAGTGTTTTCCTCAACATTGAATTAGTTTTGGATGCTACTGTGTAAAGGAATCATATTCCCATGTTGAATCTTCTGTGGGTAAGTTCTTCCATTTAATGACGATTTTGAAGCTATCTAGTTCGTATTTCAATAATTTCTTCAGTATCCGAGATGATTTTTCCTTCCTCATGAAGTTCTGGTAACATCGTTTGAACTGGTAGCTTGTCACCAATTACCTTCTTTAAACATGAAACATGGAAAACTAGATGGACTCGTGAAGATGCCGGTATTTCCAATTTGGAGGCCATACTACCAATATTTTGTAACGCCTTGTAGGGACCATAGTATTTAGGTGATAATTTATTATCCTTCTTGGTGTTCTTCAGGGACATCTTTTTGTATGGTTGTAGTCTTAAAAACACCCAATCCCCAATATTAAATCTTCGTTCACTACCCTATTGATATGCTTGTTGTTTCATTTGATTTTATTCCAGATTCAGTTTGTCCTTTAAGAGATGAATAACTTGTTGTTGATCCTCCATGTGGTCTTACACTACTTGAACCTTAGAGTCTCTTAGTGAATATGTGATGGATGGTGGAAAACCTTTGGGAATATCTTCAAATACCTTGGAATGCTTATTAATGACCCTTTGGAGATCTAGGGAGATAGGTACTTTTGAGGTTTGAACATCTAATGAGCATAATTGTGCATCTATACCTTGAAGTTCCTTTTTTAATAACTTTGTCATACCATTAGAGCTTATCACCTTTATTGTTTTTCCTGTGATACCATTTAACTCATAATATTTACCTTCTCATAAAGATTTCATGAAAAAATTTTGAAAATTAAAAACCATTGTTCCCAATGATTGTAACCATTGGACATCCAAGACAACATCAACGCCACCCATTGGGATAACAATAATTGGACTATTCAATACATATTCCCCCATATCTAGTTTGATATTATGGCATTTCCCTGAGGAATTTATAGTTCCTCCATCTGCAATCATTACTTGAAATTATGGTGTTGGATAAACAAAGCAATTGAGAACTTTGGCTAATTTACAATGAATGAAATTATGAGGACAACCAGAATCAATCAACATTGTTACCTTCTTCTTTTTTATGTATCCTTATATCTTGAGATTTTGAGGAGTGATAATTCCAACCAATGCATGGCAAGATATGGTGGGACTAATTTCTTCTGAAGTATCCTCTTCTATTTCTTCTGAAGTCACCTCTTCTTGAGATGCTTTCTCTTCTTTTGGTTCTTCCTCTTCACAATATACATAGAATGATTTCTTCTCATTGCACTTATGTCCCTTACTATACTTTCTGTAACAATTAAAGCATAATCCTTTTCCTCTTCTTTCATTTAGTTGTTTCGGTGTCAACCTTTGTGGTGGTTGAGAAGAAGGAACATTATTTTCTCTATATGTGTTGGAGAAGGGCTTTCTAGTATTCTAGTATTCATTGCCATATTTTTATTTTCAACCTTCCTTGCCATCATGAAAGCCTTCTCTAGCAATGATGGTTCAAAGAGACGCACCTCATGTTGAATGTTATATTTCAAGGTTCCAATAAAGAGATCTAATAAATTATCTTCTGAAATATTTTTCACTATGATACTTAGCTACTGAAATTGCTTGGTGTGATCTGTAACTGAACCTTTTTTCCTTGAGATTTACCAATTGACTGAAGGAGGTGTTGCTATTTATATCCCCATAGTGTGCAATCAATTCTTCGGTGAATATAGACCAAGAGATAATAGACTCATTTTTACACTCACAAAGCCATTGGTACCAAACAAACTGATCAGGTTCTAAATACAAGGATTCAATAGTTACTTTTTGCATAATGGTCACATGGTGTAGATCAAAGAATTGCTCCATCTGAAAAAATCCATGTGATTGGATCCTTGCCATCAAAATTTTGCATGTCAATCTTGGGTATAAAGTAGTTTCTTGGACCTAAATTGAACCTATGATGTTTTAGTGACTCATCAACTTTTGAGGACTCCAAATTCCTACTCTCCAATTGTTTTTCAATTTTCTCCAGACGTGACTAGAATAAGTCATCATGTTCCTCCTTATCCTCTTCTTGAGTAGATAGTTGAGAAACAAAGTTATGTTTGATATCCTTGATAAACTCCTTCAAGTCTTGGAGATCTTCTTTACTAGCCATCCCTTTGAGATCTTCTTTACTAGCCATGCCTTTGAGATATTCTTTACTAACCATGCCTTTGAGATCCTCTTTAGTAGCCATATTCTTTTCTAATTTATCAAAGTCATCAATTTTCACATTTTCTTTAATCATATCTTCCAACTTGGAAATTCTAAAAAAAATGTCTTCCATTTCCTCGTAGGTTAGCGATGAACCCTCTGGGGATTTGAGTGGAGTGTGATTCTTTTCACTTCCTTTTGGTGGAATTTTTAACAATATCATGCCCTATGGTTTACCACAAATATATCCTTCTGCTAAAATCTATTCAAATGAAAAATGGCGTACCTTTTTCAATCACTAATTGAGAGGTTGTTTTAGGGCCGACTTGTAACTGATGTAAAATTTGAATTGCGATTCCTCTGAGGCTGAAAATTCGTTCTGCAATACCTTTATATTTCCTCTTTCCAATTCCATAGGTCTGACCTAATTTGGATGATCCAACAAAAAATTATTCTAAATATACAAAAACCTCTTATTTTTATCCTATCCAGAAGAGCAAACTTGTACTATATTCCACATGTCCATTGTTTTGTTTCTATATATGAAAATTCTACCACAAATACCCTGGTCCATATTATTTCATATGAAACTTTTCTTACTCCATTTGGATATCGAATTCCTTATATATGACCTTTTTCCCAAGAGCATATGTTTTATACTAGTTGTAGGACTAGTCACAAACCATATATTCCTCTGAAATTATCTCTGAAACTGTAATGGATCAAGATCTGATATTTTAGGTGGATATTGCTCGACCTATTTTGGAAGTGGGTTTTTAACCAAGATATTTGATTCCTTGTAGAAATATATTTGTAGTGAAGGTTCCACGATGACTCGTTTTCCAGAAGCTAGTCCCGAAGGAAGAGCTCTGATACCAAATGTTATGCAACCAAATCCCAGATATAGAATAAAAAGAGAAGAAATAGAAAATAAGAGAGTAATCCATGCCTAAAATATGAATAGAAAAGATAAATATCAATCCTCTTCGAGGGAGGAACCTCCTTACACAATGTACAAGACAAGATAAGATGATATGATGGTTCAAATGAGAATATCTCCTTCCTATATATAGGAGATAAAGGTGTACAATAACAACTAATAAACCCACTATTAGACCCAAGCCTACATAAATAATATGTAATGCACCACAATATAGGGGGTAATGCACCACACTATATGGTGTAATGTGTCATCATGAAGGGCTTAACACTTGCATTATTTATGGTTATTGCTTGAATGAATGTCGTAATACTGATAAGCAGTGAATGAATGGATATCTAAGCATCGATGAAGAATTGTGTATTAGTTCATGTTTAAACACTATTAAGTCATAATATAAGTCACATCACGGTCAGTTTCTATTAAGGAATCAGCTGTGTCGCAGTATTGCACCAGTCGCTAAGTTGTTAAGGGAAAGGTTGTGTCGCACGACGACTGTGCTGCACTATTGTGCCACCATCGAGTAGTAAAGACTCCAAACATCCATATCTGTTGAGCTCCTTGGATGCACGCCATGTTACGGAGAGAAATTCCTATGGCTTGTGGTACCACAACATACAGCTTGACTCCATAAATCAATCCTTTCCAATATGCAAGAGAAATCAAATATATAACACTAAAGGATCAGACCTCGTACCTTATTCCAGACGGTTG
The DNA here is from genome assembly GCA_001517045.1 of Pseudotsuga menziesii. Lineage (NCBI taxonomy): Eukaryota > Viridiplantae > Streptophyta > Pinopsida > Pinales > Pinaceae > Pseudotsuga > Pseudotsuga menziesii. The sequence continues at coordinate 153,889 of LPNX010064713.1, read as the reverse complement.
AAGTAGATCCCCGTTGAGCTTTCCAACTTCAGCTTGAATTGATGAATCACTTCCTTAACAACAAGTAAACAAGACAAGCATACTATATGTATTGGTGTTAGATCTACTCTAGCATATATAATCAACAACGTATAAGCATTTGAAATTATCCATGGATAAAATATTCATTCAAACATACATTCTTAGACAGGAAAAGATATTTCTATTAATATAAAATCAGATATCACAATGAATACAACCTCTGTCAGCACATCTGCAAATCGAAGAAACTGAATCCCCCACTTGGGCCTCCACCACCTCAATCCTCCATCTCTTGATAGCAAGCTCACAAGCAAAAGGCAAGCTTGGGAAGAACACCAAAGTTCTCTAGGAACAAAGGGATGCTGACTCAAGCACAAGTTCTGGAAACAATGGACTATAGTTTCTTTGCTCTCAATTCTGTTATGCCTTCAATGTATCCAAAGGGTTCCTTATATAGCTTTTCAATGGAGTAATGAAAGGTCGAATCCGAGTGATCTCAAGGCATATGGAAGGCCAGGAGACAAGTGAGTCAGATCCATGTCAAGGAAAAATCCAAAAGGATTTGTATTTTTGTACACATCCTGATGTACGCGGTTTTAGAGGTCAAACCCGTGTATATACGCGATAAGGGGTTTAAAAGTCATGTATAACAATTTTCACATGTTTTTAGGGATGGTGTAGAAAACATCAAAGGACAAAAAATGGTCCAAGGGGTTTAAGGAGTCTGCAGAGGGATAGGGGAAGGCCATACAAATGTGATTCACCTGGTGTGGTAAAATCAACTATAACGGATGCCCCCTAATGTGTGAGGTCAGAGAGGTCATACCATGACTGAAATACATTATAAGTCCATCCCAGAACTGGAGTGATGAAGAATCCCAAATGGAAGACCAGCCACCCAATCAACATAGTACAATGATACAACTCTGCACATAACTGCAAATACATATAGCAGTCCTAGATACATAAGAGTATAATGGCCATGAATAGGCATGATACAAAATATGACATAAGTGGTCATTGCCATGTACAATATACATAAATCAGAATCTCCATGATGAAGATATACAAAGGATCATGATCTCCATAATGGCTGAAGATATACAATGGATCAAGATCTCCATAATAGCTGGAAATGTCTAACACATACTGGAATCAAGTCACGGGAGTTGAAATCTCATGAACACTGACACAATCAAGGAGGTAGCATATAAGAGATGCCACCAATCTGGAAGGTCTTCTACACAAACTGCTACGAGTACAAGTCCTACTATGTGAATAGAGGTGTCGAGGTCGAACATAGCAGTCCATTGTCTGATTACTGGTCATTGATGTATACCATTAACAGATGTGAGATCACCCACCGATAATGATAATGGGAATCAAGGTACTAGAGTGCAAACTAACAAGTGTGAATAAATGTGTTGAGGTTGAACACTTGAGAGGATCCATCGATCAGGGGACATTGATGTATTCCCAAAAATTGTCGATGGTGAGAGAACCTGCCATTGATGACTGCAAGTCTCAAGGCACTCAAAAATGACTCTAGATTCCAATCCTAGAATAAATGATCTGAAGTCGATGGGATGAAATCTGCTGGAAGGAGGGCATTAAGGCATCCGCCATCATCCAACACGAGGTACTCAGCAAAGTTGTATAATGTAGAAGGACTCGATCATAAGGTGCACGAACCAGTAACTGTACCGGGAATGGCCGACATGCAAAGTCAAGATAACTGAGGAATGGTAGACTCAGGTTTCAACTTCCTTCGAACAAGAGCATAATGGAAAATGGTGACTAAATAAAGGCAGCATAGACCCGATATACAAAACTGGGACATCTCTGCAACATAGGAGGCATCGACAAAGGCTCCATGGGGACTGGAAGCTTAACCAGTCGATGGAGATAAACTCAGATAAACGAGCATAGCTCCTAAAGTCAAACTATAAACCCAACCAACGGATGTGATATACAGTGCTCTGTTCGAAGGTGACATGACTTGACAGCTGCCAAAAGATAACATCTTTCCTTGTCTGGATTTTTGGTTTTTTTATTTTTTTGGTCTTTTTCAAATGTTTAAAAATCTTGAAAAAGAATAAAACTGCTTTATAGTTATAGACTAGGAGGAGATGAGTGTCATAATGGGCAAACAAACTAGTTCCATGCAGTGGAACATACCTATGCTCAATGCAAGGATACATGTGTAGGATAGCGACACTCGGGGGAAAGTCCCCTCCCAGTAAAAATAGGGAATCAAGCTGCAAAGGATAAATAAAATGGCTCTGCATGGCTAGACATGAGACAAGCTCGGGCTATATGGCTGAAACTCAATATCAGGGAAGCCCGCATAAGGCTCAATAAGGTAGGCAAAGCTCACAATAATGCAATTACAACTTGACATAAGGGAGTCCTAAGGGAAATAGGCTAGCAAAAGATCAAGAGGAGTATGAGGCTCTTGTTAAATGTCATGGAAATACTATACAATGGACTTCCACACCTTAAGGGACAAAATATCGGCATGAGTACCAAATGCAAATAGGTCTCTAACTAGGGTACCCATGTAAGGTCAATCTCTACCTAAGGCTATAATGAAACAGTCATAAGGTCATGCAAAATGAAAATGGTGATAAAACCTAACCTATATGCCAATTTAGACATGATACCTGAAATCAGCACGAACGGGTCAATCCAATGCCCGAAACGGTGCTCAAAAAGGTCTCCTACACCATAAATTAGTCCAAAAATGGTCCAAAAGGATTAGAAATGGTCCAAACTATAGAAAAGGGGGTAAAATTTTTTAAATATTTGAAAATTTTCTATAAATAGTAAAAAATTCAAAACATTATATAACATTTGAAATTTTTACCCAATTGAGCTCAAAACTTCCACAGTGAATTCCAGGATATCTAGCTAGTGGAATACACTACCATTTTTTTTAGACTCTTACCCATGCTCTACTCTTTCATTTTGATGCAAAATTTATCAATTTCCATGGTGTATTTAGGATTCTAGGCCCATCTTAAATGTGTGCCACGGCCCACACAAAAATCGATGGTTTTTACACGTATAGGGCTGGATATACACGAAAAATGCCCTCAAAGTCGCGTACATACGCGGATGTTTAGCAAACAGTCGCGTATGCAGCCGTGCTCAATGATTTTTAAGTGTTCTAATGGATCAAACTCAAATTGTATGTGCAGGATGGTCCTAGAATGGAGAGAATGTGAACATGGTGATGTAGAAGAGGCAGTAAGGGCAGATCTAATGGCTCAACAAGCGTTACATGCATGCGGGCTTTACAAATTTTGGTGTCTTGGTGGCTTAAGAGCCAAACCAAGACTGTTGCAGATGTTAGTGGAGTACTAGGATCCAGACTCAGATTCATTCCAGATAGACGGGATGTCCCTCACCATAGAAGTGGAGGACATATATTTTATTACTGGACTTTCCCAATGGGGGGAAGTGGTGAACCTACACTCTCACGGGCCCGGAGGTGGCCTGACTATAGTTGAGTACATTACAGTGTACTACTATCCGGACATGGAGAAGGTGGGGAGTCAGATCCCAACTAACTCCATACAGGTGCTAGGCCTAAAGGCCATACTACTGACACTGGGTAGGATAGCAGGCTTAACTTCATTCTACCAGGCCTCGCAGCCTTTGATGTTCTATGCAGTGGAGTGCATGAGACCCACTATGTACGATTGGAGCACTATGCTACTGGGCAACATGAAACACCAGCTCAGTGAGTGCAAGATGGGCAGAGTGTGAAAATTTGGTTTCAGTAGCATACTGAGCACATTTTTCTTTGAGCGTGTTCTGGGATTGAGCCCTAGAGTTGACGTTCCTCTACACAGGGTTCGAGCTCCAGCCCAACGGCGTTGGGCGGATGCAATGTGCATACTGGGTGGAGGTAGGGTGTCCAACCCCTATCCAGCTGATTTCTTTCCACTATGACAATGATAGATAGTTGCTATTGATGACTACCCCTATGCGGGGATAGATTTCTGGGGAGACCTAGACATGCCGCTACCACCAGGATCGGCATATGGTGACATTAGTAACGAATCTCAACCCTCTTTGTAAAATTTTTGAGTTATTTAATTTTTTTGTGTTTTCTGATTATGTGGAATCAAAAGACATGTTTTTTGGTGACAATACATAGTGACATATACCATATGCATGCATATGTGGGACCAGGGTGGCCTGAAGGCTTCCCTCATCATAGACAGAGGGGAAGAGGAGACGATATCACGGGTGTGGATGCGGAGTGAATGCTCCAAAGAATTCATACCAACTTCATGAGACTGACACACAGAGTACCCATGGAGCAAGTCGAAGACTTGCCTGAGGCCATGCAGCACCAGGTGGTGGGTGTGCCATGAGCATGGGTGCGACTATTTCGATGGCTAGCTAGAGCTGTAGTGATGTTCCATGATCACAAACCCCCTCCTCCTCCATAGGCTTAGATACCTAGGAGTGATACATTTTGTACTACCGTGTATTTATATTTTGGTGGCTCGAGAGCCCCATTTTTGTATTATGAAACTATGTATTACCACATTTTGGATGTTTATAAAAACTTTTATGATGATCGATTTATTTATTTACATGTGTAAAAATTTATGTTTGTGATGAGCTTATTGTGTATGAAACAAATGCCAATCTAACACATAGTTATCATATGAGTCAGCAACTTGATTATTAATTCTTGGAACATGTATCTATGTTATATTGTCAAATTTCCATTCTAACAATCTCACACGTAAGAATATTCTTAATAATGTCGGATTTATAACATGGTACAAACCATTAAGCTGTGACACTACTAACTCTGAATCAAGTCGTACCTCAAGAGAGAGAACACCATGTGAAATGACATCCCGTAGAAGTTCAATAATGGAACTATACTCAGCAACATTGTTTGAAGATGGCCATAAACATACGCCTCCTAAAGACAATACCTAACCCATAGGAGTATAAATCACCCAAGTAGCAGAGGCTGAGTGTTGAGTGTGATGGCTCGCACCATCCGTGAATCCTATGAAGATGGAAGATTCCATTGACATCTGCCAAAAGAAATGGAAACTAATCACAAAACCAATCACCATAATAAAAAGGCCTACCTATGCAAAACTATACAATAATATATAATAACCAGCCTAGGCTGAAAATCATGCATAGTACTTTTTGAGATAGAGCCCATTTCTAGGCTCCGCCAAGGCCGTTCCCTCATAATCCACTAACTCATAAGTTCCCTTCTCTAACACATGTTTAACAACATAAGGACCACACCACATGGGTTTAAACTTTCCTTCCCCCAAGGGTTCTTTCGATTGATCCCACAAAAGAACCAAGTATCCCTCACTAAACTTCCTTGGATGGACAGAATTATCGTACTGGACCTTAACACGATGCTTATTCACTTTTAGAGCCACCAAGGCATCTCGACACTACTCATCAAGTTGCTCTAGGTGGACCAAACACTCCTCCAATGGGGAAGTGTCTGGTAAGAGATCTATGGCTAGCTTCAATGAAGGAATCTCACACTCAACCAACAATACCGACTCCACTCCATGTACAAGCTGATATGGAGAAAAACCCATGGCAGTCTTAACAATGGTTCTATAGGCCAACAAAGTAGGATATAACATGATGTGCCAATTCATCTTGCTTTGTGCGATGGTTCGTTGGAGAATGGATTTGAGTTATTTGTTCACTGCTTCTACCTGTCCATTCGCTTGAGGGTAGTAAGAGGAGGAATGCTCTTGCTTATACCCTAACTTTGATGCCAACTCTTCCATCATACGATTCTGAAAGTGTGGGACATGGTCAGTGACAAGCTCTTTCAGAATACCGAACCGGGTAATAATCTGGTTGAATACGAAGTGTGCGGATGTCTCACTGTCGAATTCAACTGTAGGCATAGCCTCAGTCCATTTCATGAAGTAGTCAATAGCCACTATGATATGATGATACCCACCAGCTGAAGCTGGGTTTCAATCCATAAAATCAAGCCCCCACTTAGTGAAGGGACCGACGGTGATGATGGGATGTAACGGGGCAGGTCGCAAGTGCATATTCCGTGCGAACACCTGGCAAGGGTGGCACTTCTTGACCACATCTACACAATATTTAAAGATCGATAGACAGAAATAACCTGCTCTAAGGATTTTTTGGGCTATATAAATCCTAGATAAATGACCACCACATGCCCCTCCATGGAAATCATTCAGCACAAGCTCAACCTCCTCGTAAATTAAACAACGACGTAAAATGGAATCTACCCCATGGTGGTACAAAGTGTTATCCACTATGAGGTAATTCTTGGATATGTGACGTAATCGTCATTGTTCATCTCATGAGAGGTGAGTAGGGACCTTCAATGTTTGTAAATATATAATAATATCCCCATACCATGGGTCTAAAGTTGATATTAAGAAGATGTGCTCATTGATAAACGTATCTTCACAAACCAACTCCTTGGCTTCGCTTGGGAAATCCGATATAAGCTCCGCAAAAATTAACGATTTCTTCGATTTTGCCGAAACAAACTCGAGATCGAATTCTTGCAAGATGACAATCCATTTATTGTACTTTCCCCCAATCATCCTTCAAGTGAGGATGAATTGAAACGGATTGACATGGGCTACGACCAAGGTCTGGTGAAGGAGAATATAATGTCTCAACCATTGAACCGCATGTACAATAGCAAAGGCAAGATTCTCAACATGGGAATAATAGATCTCCACGTCAATAAGATTTTGTCTCAGATAGTATATGACATGGTCTTGAAGCTCCTCATCCTCTTGAACCAAAACCATACCAATCATCTCCATGGACACGGCCACATAAAGTAGAAAATCATGACTATAGTCTAGGGGACTAATTACCGGGGCCAATGCTAGGGCTCACTTGAGCACATCAAAGGACTCCTAGGATCACTCATCCCAACAAAAGGTGGTGTCCTTCTTCAAAAGAGGCTTAAAGCCTCTAGCCAAATTGGCAAAATTGACAACAAATCTCTATAAGAAGTTTGCCATGCCTTGCAAACATTGAATATGTCTAATGTTTTTCAGGGGAGACAACTGAAATATTGCCTCAACCTTCAAAAGGGTCGACTCTTATACCCTCTTTGGAAACAATGAATCCTAATAAGCAACCAGACTTCACACAAAAGATGCACTTGTGAGGATTTAACCTGACCAAATAATGGTGGCACCTTTAGAATACTAATCTCAAATGATAGGAAGGGCGCATTCTCATACGAGAATGAGTAGTAAGGTCATCCAAAAACACTTCGATAATCGATTTAAGATCATGGAAGATCAAGGTCATAGCCCGCTGAAAAGTAGCTCCAGCGTTCTTAAGGCCAAAAGGCATTTTTCGATATGAAAAGGTTCCCTAAGGACAAATAAATGCAGTCTTATGTTGGTCCTTGGGTTTAATTTGTATTTGATTGTATTCGGAAAAGCTGTCCATAATAAGAAAATACCTCGTTACCCACACATTCATCCAAGATTTGATCTATAAATGGTGTGGGGAAATTATCTTTAGGATAGGCACGATTCAAGTCACAAAAATCAGTACATATGCGGATCTCTCCCTGCTTCTTATCAACCGAAACGGGGTTTGAAACCCACTCCATCAAGGGAATGGGATAGATAAAACCGGATTTCAACAGTTTCTCTATCTCTGCCTTAATCGTGGGTGTTTTCCTAGGATTCACTGCACGCAAGCATTGTCAAACAGGATTAGCATTGGGATAAGTTTTAATCTTGTGTTCAACAATACGAGGGTTGATACCTGGCATTTAATTGTAAGACCAAGCAAGGATATCATGAAATTCTTTAAATAGCTCGGTGTATTCTTAAATCTCAGCATGGGAACATTCTACCCCAATATAGACATTCTCTATCTTGTTAGGATCGCGAGAGATATTGATAGGAATGGTAGGAGATATATTCTCCATGTTCCCATCAGCCATCGGACCAGGAGAGCTTAATGGAACCATGGGACTACCAATTCTCTCACTAAGAACCTCCCTAAATTCCTCACGCTCCAATCAGTCAAGCTCAGGAAGAAAATAATATCTATGATGCAACTCTTCCCAAGGTGGCTCAACCCCTGACATGGCCTCAATAATCGCTTCGTTTAAAGGAAAAACACTATCAAGGCAGTCATGTGCATGAGAAGACTGAACTGCCCATGTAGGGAGCACATATGGGTCCTCCTCCTCCGTCCGCGAT
>LPNX010064713.1:109315-145612 GCA_001517045.1 Pseudotsuga menziesii | reverse complement strand
TGCAAATCTTCAAGTATCTTCCTGAGCCATACTATTTCTTTTGTTGCTTCAGCTGCAGCCACATATTCTGCTTCTATTGTTGAATCTGCTGGAACTGACTGTTTGTGTGATCTACATGAGACAGCTGCTGATCCGAGACTCATAGTGTATCCAGAAGTTGATACTCCTGTCTCCTTATCGCCATCAAAATTTGAGTCTGAGTACCCAATAATTTTGAAGTCATCCACTTTAGAGTACTTGATTCCAATGTCTTGAGTCCCCTTCAAGTATCTTAGAACTCTTTTTGCAGCTGACCAGTGTCCTTCACAAGGTTTATGCATGAACCTTGAAAGTATGCCAACAACATAAGAAATATCTGGTCTAGTTGTTGTAAGGTAGATAAGACTTCCTACAAGTTGTCGATACTTGGTCGCATCTTCAAATTATTTTCCTTTACTTGATGTGAGCTTCATTTTCTGTTCCATTGGAGTAGATATAGGATTGCAATATGTCATGCAAAATTTGTTTAGTAGTTCTCCAACATATTTTTTCTGAGATAGGAATATGTACTTAGGATGTTGAGTGACTTCAATTCCTAAGTAATAGTGGAGATGTCCCATATCTGTCATTTCAAAGATCTTTTTCAAATCTTTCTTTATGGATGCTATATAGCTCTCATTGTTCCCTATCATCAAAAGATCATCTACATACACCACAAGATACACAACAGATCTTCCAACATTCTTTATAAACAATGTTGCATCATCAGGATCAAAATGTTTGAAATTTAACTTCAAAAGATGCTCGGTTAACTTTTCATACCATGCGCAAGGTGCTTGTTTTAGGCCATACAAGGATTTGACAAGCTTGCATACCTTTTGTTCTTTTCCTTTCACACCAAAGCCTTCTGGCTGAGACCTGAAGACATTCTCTTTCAAGTCTCCATTCAAGAAAGCAGTCTTCACATCCATTTGATGAACTTTCCACCCTTTCTGAGCAGCTAAAGAGAGTAAGGTACGGATGGTAGCCCATTTTGTTGTAGGAGAAAATGTTTCTTCATAGTCAATTCCTTCTTTCTGTGCATAGCCTTTTGCTACAAGCCTCGCTTTGTGCTTGTCAAGTGAGCCATCTGATCTATATTTGTTCTTGTACACCCACTTGTGGCCAATTGGTTTGGTTCCAACTGGAGGGTCAACTAGCTTCCAAGTTCCATTCTTCATGAGTGCATCATACTCATTCTGCATAGCTTCTTTCCACTCAACTCGAGTAGAAGCTTCTTCAAAGGAAGTTGGTTCAAAGTTAGCAGATAAATTAAATTCACAATCAAATGATACATCCATGTCATCACTTGAATTATCTGCTCCTCCTCCATATTCATGTCTTTTCAAACTTCTCGTTCCCGTCTTTCCAACTTCATCTGGATGGACACTTTCAAGCGTCTTTGTGGCCCATTTAAGAATCTTTCGTGATGGTCCTGGTTGATCAGCTGGTGGTGCTTCATCATTGATTGAGAGTCTTTAAATTCTCTCAATCACATCATCCAGTTGAACCTCTTGTTCAAGTGAAGTAGCAGGAACTTCTTCATGCGGGGGAGTTCGTGCTTCATATGGAAATTCCAAAGGTTGATCCAGAATAGGAATCCCCCCTTCAAGGTTTGGAATTTCATATTCATTTTCAGAATATGTCTTTGGATGAGGATAAATTTCCAAATGATCAAGCTGTCTCTCAATGGACTCGTCATTTTTATTAGTCTCAAGAAAAATGACATCTCTGGAAATAACAAATTTCTTGTTTACCTCATCATACAAACGGTATGCTTTGGAGTATTCTTCATACCCCAGGAAAATACATTTTCTGCTTCGAGCACCAAGCTTGTTTCTTTGCTCCTTTGGAATCAAGGCATAACAGCTGGAACCAAAAACTCTGAGATTCCTGACTGAAGGGAGATGGCCAAACCACATTTCATGTGGAGTCTTGTTATCAAGATAATTTGAGGGACTTCTATTTCTCAAATAGGCTGCACATTTTACTGCATCACCCCAAAACATTAGTTTTACATTCTTGAAAAACATCATTGAGCGAACCATATTCATTATGGTTCTATTCATTCTTTCTGCTACACCGTTTTGTTGAGGATTGTAGGGAACGGTAGTCTGATGTGCAATTCCATGTTGGCAAAGATAATCTTCAAAAGCATTTGAAGTGTATTCTTTTCCATTATCAGTACGAAGTGTACCAATTTTTTATTGTGCTTGTTTTTCTATCAATGCAAGAAAGTCTTTGAATGTTTGAAATGCTTCTGATTTTGTCTTTAAACAGTAAATCCAACACATTCTTGAGTAGTCATAAATAAATGTCATAAAATACTTATTCCCATTTGCTGAAGGAGTTGGCATTGGGCCACATAAATCAGAATGCACTAATTCTAATTTCCTACTTGCTCTAAAATTATATTCATGGAATGGCAGCTTACTATGTTTCCCTAATATACATGCATCACATTTGTTCTTCTCTTTGGGAATGATGGGAAAACCAAATACACCATTCTTTCTCAACAAACAAAGACTGTTATAATTTAGATGACCAAATATTGCATGCCACAATGAACTAGATGACAAATTACCTTCTCCATGCTGAGAGAGGTAGGCATAGTTTTGAACTCTTGCAGATGAACCCTTGAGCTTCAGCAGCTTCCCATCTTCGTATCCAGTCATGATGACTCGGTTGTCAGAGGACTTTCTTATTTCAATGATTCCATCAAACATGTGGATGGAATGGCCTTGCTGTCGAATCTCCACCAAGGACAGCGGGCTTCTCTGCAACTCTGGAAGATAGAGAACATTATTTAACAAGAAATCAGGGAATCCAAGCATCTTCAGTCGAATGGTGCCCATTCCCTTTGGTTTAAGACTTGACTTATATGCAAATTAAACTATGCCATCTATTGTTTCATTAAGTTCTTCAAAACAATCTTTTCTAAATGTCATGTGTGATGTTGCACCAGTATCAAGCAGCCAACAATCTTTGTAAGATGAAAGTGAAGTCATTTCATTAATTCCAAGATTACAATGTGCAACAATATAAGAATAAGAAGATTTACTAGCATATTGGTCATCTTTCTTCTGGTTGTGCTTGTCTTTGATGGAGTCCCACGAAGCCCAACACTGATCTGATGTGTGCCCAGTCTTTCCACAACGCTTGCACTGCAAATCTGATCTTCTGGTGAAGTTATTTCTGCCCCCTCTGCCTCTGAAGTTTCTTCTTCCTCTGCCTCTCTTGCTGCTTTCTCCTTTGGGATGATCTTTGGATTGGTCTTTGGTGTGGTTCTTTGCTTTTTGAGCAAAGCAAAGTGATTCTCCAGTAGGCTCAGTTGTCTTCTTACCAAAGGCTTTCTCTCTGTCAGCTATCTTTTCTACCAGGGTGTCAAATGTTAGTGATTTGAACTTGTCACTAGCTTACAATGACTCAAGATAGTTGGAGTGAGTAGGATACAAAGATTTTACAAATGCTGCAAGAGGAAGATTTGGTTTCATACCAGAGGCTTGAATCTTGTGCATGATAGATTTGATTTCAGAGGCAACTAACATAGGATCATTGTCTTTTACTTCAAGACTGAATAATTTTTCTCTGATACCACTTGTTAGGTATAACTCCTGATTCAATATTATTCCATTGCTAATGCATTCATTTATACATTACAGGCGGTGGTTGAGCTTCACCTTCCTATGTAACTGTTCAGCTTCCTACATAACTATTTATTTATTTATTTACATAATATAATCCCGACGGATTATATTCTAACACGTGAAGAGGAAGGACTAGGCTCTGCAACACACCCAATATTAGCTTGATAAGCTACCATAGTTGCAAGAAATTGCACGTCCATCATGATGGGCTTACTCGAAGTATTTGGTGTAGGAAGAATCCAAGGATCTTCCATATGACTCATGTGAAAAGACACTGATCTCACAGATGTCGAAGCCTCACCAGAACTAGACCCTATCATAAGGACAAGTGCAAGGAAACTAAAGCTTCCCGTAAGGCATTGATACATGCCCACACCCACACTCCCAATTGTCGGCTGAGAGTGCTCTACAATCAAGATCAAAGCTCCTGAAGATGCGGTAACCGACGGATTCTTGAATGACGTTTGATCAATCGTAACTATCTTCCCATTAAATTGAAAGCATACACTGTGAAATAGTGAAGAAGCTACGGCTTACATACTATACATCCAATTCCTACCCAGTAAGAGATTATAGTCAAGGGTTGCATCAACCACCTCGAACTCTATCGCAACGGTCTTCCCTCCCAAATGGACCTTAAAGGAAGGAAGGATCCCGTGCGGCCTAAACGATATCCCATCAAACACAGTCAACATGGTAGCGGATTTAGACAACTCAAGGGAACCTAAACCCTTCCAACATGATAAAGACATCATAGAAGCAGCAGCTCCTTTGTCAATCACAGTGTGCTTGACAGTCATGTTAATACATTCTACATGAATTAAAAGAGACACATAGTAAGGCAAGCGAGGCTGAAGTCCTACGGTTTCAAATTTAATCACGGAGGAAGAATTATCATCATTCACACCAAGGGAAAAAGCAAATCCTTCCTTTGCGAAAGACAACTCTGAAGTACTTCTAGTGCAGACATCACACAAGGAGTGTGGCCCAAATCCTCGACAACATAATAGTTCTGGGTGGCTCGGGCATTAGGATTGTACCTCAAACACTTAAGGACTCCCTTAGGAATGTGAGGTACAACTTCAGGTTTATCCACAGGTTTTTCAATACGCAAAGGAGTCCCTGGTGGATCAGGTTCATTTCCTAGGTTGCGTTGTGATGAACCATAGTCCTTCGCATGGGTCACAACCTTCGTAGCACACACCATGTTAATGCAACCATGACCACTACCCTCCGGTGGATCTTGATGACCACCAAACTAATCATAGATCCTTGAGTTCATGTTTTGATTGTGAGGAAAAGGGTTAGTCAGCACAGCTGGGCCCTGTGCTAAGAATCTCGAGGCTTCATCAATACGAGGGCACAAGTAAGTGAGGTGATCTTCCTTACACAAATTGCAAGGAAACGTAACCTTACGTTTATATTGCTTGTCCCCCCCAGCATTTCGGGCATTCTTGTCATTAGTATTAGAATTTTTATTCCTATTCCCACCCTTACGATTGTTCTTACCCTTCTTTTTATTCCTTCCGGGTTGTTAGTTACCCTTCTGGTCCGATGATTGCACCGAAAGCACACTCGCCATTTGGGTGGGTTGAGACGAAGCCATATCTTGCCCCGAAGCAGATTGGTTGATTGACAATTGACTGACCTGTTTCACAACCGAATCCATAGGTTTAGCACTCGCACAACCAACAATGCCATCAGCATGTGTTCCAAGTTTAACTTTGGGGTCAAAACTAGAATGCAGAGCATTGGGAATGATCTCATATAACAAACTGGATTGAGCGTAAATCAAATCCAGTTCCTGCGCCCTAAAAATGGCTTGTTCCTCATTTTTCACTCTAGATGTAGAAACATCCTTCGCTATATAAGGCTTAAGGAACCATTCGAGGAGGAATTTCGGTGGTATAAAGGCTTTAATCAACCTCTTCCATCTACACCACTATTGGATATGGTCCGAGATATGCATGGATTTATCCTGCTGAAATGTTGACAAGAGTTACGTACCAACATCGAAACGCACTGGTAGCTGGAAGTGGTTAAGAAAATTCATCGCTAGGTCATCGAACAAAGCGAATTCTCCCCTAGGTAACTCTATATACCATTTCATGGCAGGCCCTGTAAGGGTGCGTTGAAAGAGCCTTAAACGGATTGAATCTTGGTGTAAGGAATTTGAAGAGCACCATAGGTGAAAGGTAGTAACATGTTCACTCCGATCCTCTCCCGGTTTGCCCTTAAATTTGGGTATGTCCGAGGGAAGCTTAGTAGGGACAGCCAGCCAAGCCGAGTCATGAGATAGAAGATCATTCATTAATCTCGACAAGTCAGGAAGATTTAGTGTTGTGAGGAAAGGGAGCCTAGGATGAGCAGGTCGATGCACTGCTCCTTGATAGTTTTCATTCACATAGGTCTGATTACCATAACCAACCTCCTGAAACAATAGGAGGTACTTAAACCTAAGACACAACTGGTCGAGTAATAGCATTACAGACATGACTCATAGCAACATTCCGGCCCAAAGGACCACGTGAATGAGGTGGAGGGTGAACATTTGAAGAACAAGGAACTGAGGACGAAGGGATCTGTGAAACTATGTATGTGGTGTTCCCTGCAGTCACTCGTCTTGGATCTGGTATCCTAATAGGATCACTAACCTTGGGTCTAAGAGGAATATGTGATGTAGCTTCCACTGCCGGGATGGAAGGTGAAATGTGACTTGTGCTCCCAAACCTCTCCACATGGTAAGGAATAGGAGTGCCCCCAGGCATAGTGTTAGGCTCAAACTATGACTCGACATGAAATGCCAAATCATGTGTGGGCATACCAGACATACCATAACTACCATAACTAGTGCTTGCAGGTTCATAATAAATCTCATCTTTCGGCATGCCACACCAGCGATGTGTCAATGGGGGATCAACACTAGAGTAAGTAGGTCTATCATGAAAAGTACCTATCTCAGAAATTACAGGACCTAACTTAGTCATATCAGGTGAAGGATCATACCTTGGAGTAAACTCCCCATCTTCCACTTGAATGGGAGAGGGTGGTTCAGGAATACCTTCTTCATGGTCTCCCCTCGTGTGTGAATCAATGTGCGAAGTAGTCCACCTAGACTGTCTATCTCTCCCTCTCCCAAAGGAGAAGGATATATAGAAGGCGAATGTCCTACTAAATGAAGAGAATGACGAGGAGCCACACCCGAATCCACAATGACTCAAAAATGTAAAAAGACTCTCTAACTACGAAAACCTTAGGCCAACTAACATGCACAGAGCATACACCAATAAAATCTAAAGCCAAATGCAAGCAATCAAGGGTAGGATAAATGAGCTCCCAAATGAAGCAGGTATGTCTCACCTAGGAGAGGCTTGAGACTCCCATACACAATAAGTGGAGGTACGTAACCAATTATTGTGGCCCCCAGCTTCAACCCGTAAAGCGACTGTGCTGTCTGGCCCCTACCTGGCTGGGACACCTGCAGAATAACCCCTGCAGAGTAGCCCCTGGATATCCTAGGTAAGGCAAATAAGGTCACCTAAATATAATCAATGCTCAGGCGGACAGTCGCAGGCAGGATTGACTATATGGGTAGGGTAGCAAAGCCCAAAACTCTTGAAAGAGCCCCCAAATACGAATACAATCCTGGAAATATCTCAGGTGCTACTCAATTATGACTAGGGGTCATCCCAATCAATAACCACTCACACTGCCTCGTGCTTAACTCCCTTTTGAGAGGAGGATCCTAAGAAACACCAATTATACCAAGGAATTTCACACTCTCACCTAGATAGACACATACATGTTGTTGTTTAGTGGTCTTGGAGAATTTACTCACAATGAACTATTCCAAGACCCTAAAACCTAATCTTGTTGGTGAACCCTATCAAATAAAATAGTGTAGTTCATTTTATTTAAGCATTGATTTTAATTGGATTTATTACTCAAAAAAGGTAGATGACCATGCAACCAATGGTGTTATGACACAACATGAAGCGAAATGCACACCTAACAATCAATGCAAATGCATTGTGTCCATGAAAAATAGGGTATGCTACTATGTGAAATGCACAATTTTCTTCAAATGATAAATGCAATATTTCCTATATGAAATCCTAACTAATACTTCAAAGCAAATCTGGTGCAAGTACTATGCAAAATGCAAGATGTAATGCATAATGATAATCAAATATTTTTGGATTTTTTGAAATAAAAATGAGATACTAAAGCAAAAGAATGGTTCTACAACCCCCATACTCTGCAAGCACAATCAAGTAGCACTCAAGCAAAGTACTAAGGTAAAATAAATCTAATGCACTAATCCCAAAACAAAAAATCGAAAATGCAATGACAAGAACATTCTTCAAAAAAGAAATTTTACCCTAAAAAAGACGTCTCTGGTTAGAAACAGAGGTGTATATAGACTCTAGCAGTATCAAAGGAGACTCAACAATCATTAAAATTCACCCAGCAACAATCAATCTTCCTCTAGAAGGAAAAACTAAGGGCATACGTGACTGTTCGCAGTAAACCCACGTGTGTACACGGATATAGCAATGAAACCCATGTATATACATGAATGTGAGTTAAAAACTTGCATACAGGAAGAAAAGTGCATAAAAATAAAGGCAAACAGACAAGCTGAGACCAACTTCACACCAATCAGACACTACCAGGATAACATGCCCCCAGACCTGACACAGAAACCGAGAAAAAAAGAGCAATTCAAAGTCATTGAATGCCGATAGAAACCCCCAAAGGAAAACTACTAGGAACTCCCCAGTGGAGTCACCAATTCTATTACGGAGAGAAATTCCTATGGCTTGGGGTACCACAATAGTCAGCTTGACTCCAAAAATCAATCCTTTCCAATATGCAAGAGAAATCAAATATCTAACACTAAAGGATCAGACCTCGTACCTTATTCTGGACTATTGAAGTAGATCCCCATTGAGCTTTCCAACTTCAACTTGAATTGATGAATCACTTCCTCAACAACAAGTAAACAAGACAAGCATACTATATATATTGGTGTTAGATCTACTCTAGCATATATAATCAACAACGTATAAGTATTTTAAATCATCCATGGATAAAATATTCATTCAAACATACATTATTGGATAGGAAAAGATATTTCTATTAATATAAAATTAGAGATCACAATGAATACAACCTCTATCGGCACGTCTGCGAATTGGAGAAACTGAATCCCCCACTTGGGCCTCCACCACCTCAATCCTCCATCTCTCTATAGAAAGATCACAAGCAAAAGGCAAGCTTGGGAAGAACACCAAAGTGCTCCAAGGGACAAAGGGATGCAGACTCAGGCACAATTTCAGGCAACAATGGACTATAGTTTCTTTTCTCTCAATTCTCTTATGTCTTCAATGTATCCAAAGGGTTCCTTATATAGCTTTTCAATGGGGTAATGAAAGGTTGAATCCGAGCGATCTCAAGGCATATGGAAGGCCAGGAGACAAGTGAGTCAGATCCATGTCAAGGAAAACTCCAAAAGGATTTGGATTTTTGTACACATCCTGATGTACAGGGTTTTAGAGGTCAAACCCGCGTATATATGTGATAAGGGGTTTAAAAGTCACGTATAGCAATTTTCACATGTTTTTAGGGATGGTCTAGGAAACATCAAATGACAAAAAATGGTCCAAGGGGTCTAAGGAGTCTAGAGAGGGACAAGGGAAGGCCATACAAGTGTGATTCACCTGGTGTGGTAAAATCAGCTATAACACGCCAAGGAACTATAATCCCTCTCCAACTGCAGAAACATGGTTCAGGAAGTTACACATTAAGATATCTTGGGTGAGACCACGCTTTCCTCGCAGGTGTTTTTGGTTGAACTTGCTCTATCGGGCCGATGTCTTTGGGTGTTTTTTTGGTTTTGAGTTGTTGTCAAACCTGGGTAACGTGAGTGAGGAGAAGTACGCCAAAAATGAGTGACCCTAAGAACATGATGATAATATAGTATCATGACTATGTTGATGGCATTGATGATGATTTGATAATCATAAGATGATATCCATGACAATTGATGCCTACATTGGTTGTGATGATAATTTTAATGATGATGACTATAGTGATAATGTGGATGTCTACAATGATGATGATGATGACAATACGAATGATGACGATGAAAATCATAATCATGATAATTACTAATTATAAAGACCCTAATTAGTATATGAGTGACCCTAATGGAATATGAGTGACCCTAACAACATGACGGTGATGTAGTATGATGATGTTGATTGCATTGATGATGAGTTGACAATCATAAGATGATATCAATCACAATTTATCCCTTCATTGAATGTGGTGATGATATATGATGATTTCAATGATGGTGACCGTGGTGATATTTTTTGATGTCTATGGTTATGACCATGATGATAGAGGTAATGCTGATGATGACAATGAGTTTTATGACAATTACTAATTATGTGCTAATTATAAAGACCCGTCTATCAAGTCAGGTGAGGGGAAACATCCTTTACATAATTCTTCTAAGGTAGTAGGATTTCATGTTCATCGTCACTTGATGATTATGTATCGTATAATTCTACTGATGATGATGATACACATGATAGAACTTATTGATCCTGATTGATCCTAATTGCACCTAAATCATCATAATGGCATTTGAGCAATCCTAATGTCACCTATATGACTTTAATGGAATTCAAGTGTCATGAGAAACATTTGAGTGACCCTAATGGAATATGAGTGACCTTAATAGTATGATTATGATGAAGTATCATGACAATGCTTATTGTGTTGATGATGAGTTGATAATTATA
The DNA here is from genome assembly GCA_001517045.1 of Pseudotsuga menziesii. Taxonomy (NCBI): domain Eukaryota; kingdom Viridiplantae; phylum Streptophyta; class Pinopsida; order Pinales; family Pinaceae; genus Pseudotsuga; species Pseudotsuga menziesii. The sequence continues at coordinate 135,132 of LPNX010064713.1, read as the reverse complement.
AGATGATATCCATCATAATTGATTCCTAAATTGACTATGATGATAATTTCAATGATGATGACTATAGTGATAATGTTGATGAAAATTATGACAATGGTGATGACGACAATGATGACAAGGATCCTTACAATTATTAATTATAAAAACCTTAATTAGTATATGAGTTACCCTAACAACATGACGATGATGCAGTATGATGATGTTGATGGAATTGATGGAATTGATGATGACTTGATAATTATAATACGACATCAATCATAATTGGTACTTACATTGACTATGATGATGATATATGATGATGACTATAGTGATAATGTCAATATCTACAGCAGGATTGAGTTTAAGGAACCATACTTATTTAAAAGTGTTTAAATGTTGGCGAATCTTACCAATTCTTAAAACACCAACTATAAAATGTTTGGCGATATTTTTCAAAAAATATTTTAATTTCCAAGGATTTTATATCGTTTATATAATAATTTGGCGATTTTTAGGGTGAAAAAATTTTACCCCATCAAAATTGGACGAAACAGGGCTTCAAAAAAGGCAAAATAGTGAATCTTTTTTTGGAGAAAAACCCCTAAAAATAGCCCATGGGCTAAATTTTGCACCTAAAATTATCCTTGACCTACAGCGATGGTCATGATGGTAATGATGATGATGACGATGATGAGGTTCATGATAATTACTAATTATAAATACCCATCCATTCAATTGGGTGAGGGGAAATTTCTCGTAAAAAATTCTTGTAAGGTAGTAGGATGCCTTACTCATCCTCATAATGTTAATGACATGAATGACTATCACCACGATATACTATGACAATGATGATCATAACCATGATCATGATAATGATGATTTTGATGTATTGTATGATGTTGATGATGAAAATGACGACGATGTATATGTCCATGATGATCATGCATGTCATTAACTCTTCTAGATCTTGATTGACTATCATACTACATTCATACATTGCTTAATTTAAATGTATCTCAACCAATGACTTGTTAGTACATCTTGATACCATTATATTCAAGCAATAGGTGAGCACTAACATCGTCACTAACTTATTTATAAACAAGTCATTATTATTTTATGCCACTAAGTCATATTAACATCAAATGTGTTAATGATATTGCACTAGGTAATTATGATTATAGAGACAAGTAAAACTAATATATTAAATTTTATTGTGACCTCCAACCATAATAGTTGAATAATTATTAAATCCAAATAATAATAAAATATTTCAAAACTTTGGATAGATAATCATCATTACTTAAGTATGGATTAGAAATCTTGTAAAATTAGAAATGTTCATTTACATTATTATCTGCATCTACATCATCTAATGCTTCCTTTTCAATTTCATATGTTATTGCAAGTTTTTTATATTATTCTTACTACACCATCCCACTAAATTCATATTATAATTATCTGTGTCTCCACCTTCCTCTAAATCTGGATTATCTAATTGATTTTGACCACCTTGATCGTCATCTAACTCTAGATCATGATGATCAATGTCATGACAAATTGTTTCATGTTGTGCCTGGACATTTTCATCTTCACCTTCTTGTGTTTAAACATCTTCAACCTGAACATCATCATGGGTTCACATTTCTTCATTGTTTCCTGGCCCCTCAGCTATAATTGGTTGGATATCATTTTTTTCTCAATATTCATTGAGGCATCATCAAATACATTCCTTAATATTGCATCATAATTTAGGAGAAATATCCATTTTGGATCAAGAATACCTTCATATAAATTTACATGTGCATGAACCACACACACACACACACACAGACACATACACACACACACACAGAGAGAGAGAGAGAGAGAGAGAGAGAGAGAGAGAGAGAGAGAGAGAGACCTATTCTAGTACAAATTTTCTAACTTATAAGATATTCATAATGAAAAATTAATTAACATCTTATATATTACCATTGATTCTTTTAATTATAGTTATGTTTTAGTGAAAGAAATACCTACTCATAATGAATTGGTAGAACATAGGGATCCTTATATTCCAGTAGGTACTTTGAGGAATCTATAGAAAATAATCCATTATGGGTATCATGTCTTCATGGCCTTTGCATCATACCATCTATATTTTAAAATACAACATTTGAAAGACCGGTAATCCAACTAAATGATTTCCTGGATTTTTCCATGATACTAAAGACTCCCTTTAATAATATTTTATCTTTTGAACGTGCTCAAATTCATTGCTTGAAATCAACTATGACACCATAATCAAAGAATCTTCTTTTATGTCTACTCTTTCAACGTCATAATGTTGACCATATGCCCACATTGGAAGATATCTCCTTAGTGAAATCATACCATTTGTTTTAGTGCAACTAGTAAATTCAACTATATATGCATTATTAAATAGTCAATAGTTTTAACAATGTATGCACAAAATATTTTGTAAGAATTATAAATGTACCTTTCATTCACATCCTCTAGATATGTTGATATTATCTTATATTATGTTTGCAACTTTACCTTCCTCATCTATTCAATATTGAATTTTTTCACTAACCAATATTAATGTGGAATCTTTTCCCCATTCCCCGGTTTGATCAATGGGAAGTGGAGTATTCCTTGGGTTCAATATATTTAATTGTCCCCTTGCTTCTAACACTTCTGCCCTTTTTTTATCATATAATTCAGTCCATTTATTCATAAATTCCATTTGTAAAGAACAAACTTATCAAGCACAATTCTTTCATCAACACCTATTAAAAATCAACATGTACATTTTTAAATTGTAAATGCCATTATTTTAATTCTGAAAAAAATAAAATTATAGAGGAAATTATTGACAAAAATAACCATAGTGATCATGGTTTTACTTACCAACTTCTACTTGAACGCCATTAAATGGAGGCTTTTATCCATGTATAGTATCTTATGCATGTTCTTCATCCCACAATCGTGGACCATCTTCAAAATATTTACCAAGGAATTCACATAGAAATAAAAATGCTTCACTGAATACATACCAATCACTCATGCAACCCTCAAGATGTGCCTTTTGTCAAACATATATTTTTAGACTTTTCATATTCCTCTCAAATAACAACATCTACCTCATTGATACAACACCTACCATTCAATCTCATTGACTAGGTGTATAAGCAAATAGACCTGCAAGTCCATGAAACGTGTAGGGACCTCCTTTTCAAATACACATACAATTTCTTTCTTCCATATTGGTACTTCACTCTCATGGATTTCCTCGGTGGTCACCCACCTAATAAAGTAATTCTAAATTAGTATGAACTTGTAGTGACATTTAAAATGCATTGTAATATAGCTTTGTCTCACATACATGAACATTTCATACCACATGCCTTGTAAATACTAACAATTGAATTATGGAATTCCTCAAGTCAATGGTAAGGCATGAATCCCCCCTTATCACCTAGAGCATGATATGCTATCAAATTAACATGTAAATTAGATTGGTTTGTTAAGTGATTTTGATATCTTCATAAAATTATAGAGATCTCGTGTTTTAAATCCTGTGATATGTCCATCAACTGTAAAATCTTTATTCAATGATGAGACATATCCAGTAGGTTTCCTTATTAAATGGATGACATTTTTTAATTGATATAGCTCTTTTATTTTTAAAATCCATTAATCCTTTGCATATGGCCACAAATGTTTCATTTTATTTATTTGGCCACAAATGTCTTCTATCAAATTTGGTACATGAAAGAGCAATGTCACTTCTTGAAGATAAAGTGTCTTTATATTTGTATGATATATGTCTAAATATAGAATCTATGAGATTTTTTAATATGTGCATAGGATCTAATAGATGAGATATTAATGTATCCTTCTAGTAAGGTATATCATAAAATATGGATTTACTATTCATTCCTTGCAGCATATCAACCACAACTTGTTCAAAGTTCTTCAATTGATGGATGCTGGAAAAAATGTTCCCAACTTTTTAGGTCAACACCTTCATACTTGTGAAGATAAACAACTAGACCCGTAACCTTGGGAGGGCCTCTATTTTGAATTTTCCCATCAAATTGATTCTTGAGGTGATTCTTGAACTTATGATCAATTTGTAGAAAAAACATGTCAAGTTGTTTGCATAAATAAGCTTGTGTAGATATTTAGAATAGAACCCATGAAATAGTTATACACATCTGGGACATGCAAAAATATCCTTTGTTTGATTCCCTACACTTCAATAAATAATGTTTACAACCAAAAAAATATTAAAATAGATCTATGCAAATTGAACCAAAATAAAATATGATGTGTAAATATGTAAAGTATTTTTCATACTTGAACATACATCAAGTCCTTGGAAGTCATGAATTATCCAACATAATAGACCATAAAATGTGAAGGAACTAATTTGTAGAGGACATGATATGGCATACATTCTTATGCCTTTCAATAAGAATTGCATCTCCTCAATAAATTGTTCAATATAAACATCCATTTTTTTTACTTGATGTTTTCTTGGAACAATGAGAGTTAGCATAAGGTGCTCCTTTATAAAACTCATCCATGGGGGAACATTGTATATTATCAATACAACTAGACAAACACTACGCTTATATCTTGTGAAAGAGAAAGGGCACACTTCATCCATTACAAGCCTAACTTGCTACTATGGGGTTTCTCTCTTTATTTTCTTGGTCATTTTTTCTCTATGTGTTTCATTGCTTTGGAGTTTGCTGAAAATCACATGAATTCATCTTTAATCCTATTCTTCGCCTGCCAGTCCATCAATTATGCAAGTGAATTGCAACAAAACATTCATTGGAGTCTAGGTATAATTGGCTTGTGTCTTAAAAACTTGTTTGGAACCATATGACTATAAATTTGTATGATATCTCTTCTCATAGCATATAGGGAATTCTTGATGGTTTTTGTATTCATATCTATATAAAATGAAATAATAGGCTTATATGCATGAATTTTCTTATATTCAAACCACAAATGGACCAACAATTAATGTGCTTCTCTACAAGTTGATGGCAACACATTATCTTCAAGGAATATTTTATCTTTTAGTGCCCTACAAGTGATGGAACATAATTCCCATATAGACCTTGGTTAATACTCCTTGCATAAGGTTCCAAGTGTTTAGTGCATGTTGTTCCACCTTGTGTTTTCTTTCTAGTACCTAGTTGGGTGTCTTGGACCACGAGTTTGTCCACATTTGACCACAATAATTATGGATAAGCCTATATTGAATTGTGTGTCCACTTCTTGCATGTATTTCCTTATTTTTAGGACTCCATCATCCTACTTCCATGTTTTATGTATGTTTTCCATGTTTTAAGGAGCTAGGCGCCCGCTTCCACTACTTAAGGGGTAAGGATGTGCCATCTTGGGTAAATTGGTCAAAATTGTAATTAATGGCCACTACCAAGCCACTAAACCACCTAATGTGCCCTCATGATGGTTCCTTTCATATATTTTTACTATTATAACCACTTCATGGTCTATCTAGGTTCATTTCACCTCATTATGGCCACTACTTGGAGTCACACTTAGCACAATGTCATAGATTGGGGGGAAATGGTCTAGACAAGACTCATTATTGTGAGCTACTCAACTCACCACTAAGATTCTCAATTTTGACTCTTGTGAGCATCTATATATTTTACTCATGTTAATGAATAATATTAGAGTGGAAAACTTCCCGCTGGAGTGATTTTCCTCTAGTGTTCTAGCCAATATTTCTTTTATATTCTTGTTATCTCTTTGTGAAAATAATTCTAAGTGAGATTGTTTTTTCTATATAAATCTAGGTTGGAATGTCAAATGATTTAGAACAAATTGTTGTGATGTTGTGCATTCCAAAATTCCAATGCTATCAGATATAGTCTGATACAAAGCAATTTTCATTGTTTCTTCCAGTTATTACCTTTGGTCATCTGGTTTCTCCTTTTGGACTTTCTCAGGAATGTTGTCGAAGTAAGGAATTTCAAAGAGTGTTGTTTGAAGGTACATGAAGAAATGGTATAAGATTCAACAAATGGCCCTATTCAAATTTCTTTGTCAATGGCTTCCTCTGTTTCCCATGAAGTTGTTTTTCATGAAGATAACATACGAGATGCTACCATCAATATTGTTAAAGGTAATATCTTTCATCTTTCATCATTGTTCTTCCATGATTCTTCTATTAACTCTATTGGTGTGTGAAAGAGTGATCCCTTGGATGTTTTGGAACAAGGACCAAATCTTGGAGTTGTAGAATTCACCTTCCTTGGATCCATGCTTCCTATGAATTCTATATTATTACTAGAACCAATTTTCAAAGTTACATAGAATATCCATCACATTGTCATAGTTGGGAATCTTGTTCCTCTTTATTGGAGCTGATTACAACTCTCTTGAGTCAAAGTTGATGCTTCGAGAGCCTTATGATTCTCTTGGGGTCACTTATTCCCAAGCATCTCAAGTCTATTTTGAACATGAAACCCTGGTTGGTTCAAAGTTCAAGTTTGAAGAGAACATGCAATATCTCTACTATCTGTATATATTTCAGTTGTTCTACATGGTCCCAGAATCCATGATGCAGCTATACATGTTTTTTATCTAGTTGAGCACATTCTGGTTCTTCCCAAGAAGAAGATTCCTCCAGACATACTCATTTAGTTTGGAGTGTATTTAGGTTTTTGGTTTCTCTTTCATGTTCTTTTTTTTAGGGAGGATTTTCCCCATGAGTTTTTTCCTCTTTCTTCAGTTCATATGGATTTATAATGTAAAGGGTGACCATAGGCCTTTGTTTCTTGGGCCCTCATAATAACCCTCATTGCTCACAACCATTTTGGGGGGCATGTTGGAACATAATTCCCAATTAGACCTTTCTTAATACTCCTTGCATAAGGTTCCAAGAGTTTAGTGCATGTTGTTCCACCTTGTGATAGCTTGCTAGTAACTAGTTGGGTTCCTTGGACCAAACGTTTGGCCAAATTTGACCCCGATAACTATGGATAAGCCTAGATTTCCTTTTTTCTCCACTTATTGCATGTATTTCCATATTTTTAGGATCCTAATACCCTGCTTCCATGTTTTATGGATGATTTCCATGTTTTAAGGAGCTAATGCACCCATTTCCACTATTTAAGGGATAAGGATGCGCCCTCTTGGGTAAATTGGTCAAATTGATAATTAATGGCCACTACCAAGACACTAAACCACATAATGTTCCCTCACGATAGTTCCTTTCACACTTGTTGACTAGTCTAACCACTTGATGGTCTATCTTGGTTCATTTGACCTCATTATGGTCACACTTCTCACAATGTCATAGATTGGGGGGGATTAGTCAAGATAAGTCTCATTATTGTGAGATACTCAACTCACCACTAAGCCTCTCAATTTTCACTCCTGAGAAAATCTATATATTGTACCCATGTTAATGAATAATATTAGAGTGAAAAACTTCCTATTGGAGTGGTTTTCCTGTAGTGTTCTATCCAATATTTCTTCTCTATTCTTGCTATCTCTTTATGCAAATAAATCTAGGTGATATTGGTTTTTCTATCTAAATCTAGATTGGAATGTCAAATGCTTAAGAACACATTGTTATTATGTTGTGAATTCCAAAATTTCTCATGGTATCAGAGCTAGTATGATGTAAAGCAATTTTCAATGTTGCTTCTAGTTATTACCTTTGGTCATTTGGTTTCGTGTTTTGGAATTTATCAGGAATGTTGTCGAAGTAAGGAATTCCAAAGAGTGTTGTTTCGAGGTACAAGAAGAAATTATAGAAAATTAAAAAAATGGCCCAATTCAACTTTCTTCCTCTGTGGATTGATATGTTTTCCATGAAGTTGTTTTTCATGAAGATAACATACAAGTTCCTTCCATCAATCCTGTTGAATAGAATATCTTCCATATCTCATCATTGTTCTTCCATGATTCTTCTATTGACTCTGATAGTGTGGGAAAGAGTGATCCCTTGTATGTTTTGGAATACAGATCAAAGATTGGAGTTGTAGAATTCTCCCTCCTTGAATCGATGCTTCCTATCTATTCCTATATTATTACTAACATTGATTTTTAGAGTTCAGAGAATATGGATAAGCCCTATCCATCACATTGGAATAGTTAGGACTCGTGTTCCTCTTTATTAGATATTTTTACAACTCACGTGATTCGAAGTTAATGCTTTAAGATACAAATGATTCACTTGGGGTCACTTATTCTCAAGCCTATCAATTCTATTATGGACCTGGAACCCTGGTTGGTTTGAATTTCAAGTATGAAGAGCACATGCATTCTTTCTACTATAAGTATATTTTAGTTGTTCTACATGGTCCCAGAATCCATCATGTAGCTATACATGTTTCTAATGTAGTCGAGCACATTCCTCTTCTTACCAAGAAGAAGATTCCTCGAGACATACTCATTTAGTTTGGAGTGTATTCAATTTTTTAGTTTCTCTTGCATGTCCATGTGGTTTTTTCCCCATGTATTTTTGCCTCTTTCCTCAGTTCATATGGATTTATAATGTAAAGGGTGACCATAGGCCTTTGTTTCATGGTCCCTCATAATAACTCTCATTCCTCGCAACCATTTTTTCTTAAGGGAGGGTGTTGGAACATAATTCCCAACAAGACCTTTGTTAATAATCCTTACATAAGGTTCTAAGTGTTTAGTGCATGTTGTTCCACCATGTGTTAGCTTTCTATTACCTGGTTGAGTGTCTTGGAACAAGAGTTTGTCCACATTTGATCTCAATAACTATGGATAAGCCTATCTTTCCTTTTTTACCCACTTCTTACATTTATTTCCCTATTTTTAGGATTATAGTGGCATAATTCCATGTTTTATGGATGCTTTCCATGTTTTAAGGATCTAAGGAGCCCACTTCCATTATTTAAGGGATAAGGATGTGCCCTCTTGGGTAAATTGGTCAAATTGGTAATTAATTGCCACTACCATGCCACTAAACCACTTGATGCTCCCTCATGATGGTTCCTTTAGCACTTGTTGACTAGCCTAACCACTTCATGGTCTATATAGGTTCATTTGACCTCATTATGGCCACTATTTGGGGTCACACTTGGCACAATGTCATAGATTGGGGGGAATTAGTCCAGATAAGACTCATTATTGTGATCTACTGAACTAGAAAATATCAACATCTCAATTTTGTCTATTGAGAGGATATATATATTTTACATATGTTAATGAATAATATCAGATTGGAAAACTTCCCACTGGAGTGATTTTCCACTAGTGTTCTATCCAATATTTCTTCTCTATTATTTCTATCTCTTTGTGCAAATAATTCTAAGTGAGATTGTTTTTCCTATCTAGATCTAGGTTGGAATATTACATGACTGATAACATATTGTTGTGATGTTGTTTATTCCAAAATATCATAGTAATATTGTCAAAACATGAAATAAATTAAATATTTGAATTCCTTAAAATATACGCTTTAAGATATAAAAATAATCATAGATAAAAATGAAGTTGATAGATATATACAAGTTAGTTACATTATTTGACTATGAAACTCTATAAATATACTTCAACTCACCTTAGTGGGTAGTGAATTTCTTGTCCGACCAACCAAATAATGACTTGATTTCTAATAATATTAGTGTGCAAGTAAGTTTTGATTTTCTACTTGCACCAAATTTGAACACAATTGTCTTCTATTCTTGCTTTATGGAGTCATTCAGGTTAATATCATCGACATTATTTTGTTGGAAATTTCTCTCTATATCAAAAATACTATCAACCATAGGATCATCATTATTTCCATCTACAAAGAAACCTATCAGCATTTCATTCAGTTCTTCTCCCTACACTTCATTTTCACCATTATCTTCACTATTAAGGATAGGTGGCATGTCATCATCATATGTTAATTCCATCAACTCTTCAAATTTGTCACGTGGTAGTGTCCTATTCAATGCTTATGTTTTTTTTCTTAGTATTATTTAAAGGATGGTTTGGATCATTGCATCCAAATATTAAGATCCCAATTGGATCTTGACTACTAGTAGGTTCATCAACATCAACAAAATCAACCTAACATTAAGTGTATTCATTATTTAATATTTGACAACAATTGGATGAAATATTGAAACCATTTCAATAATAAGAATAAAATACTTTACAAAACAATATAATCTCACTCACTCTCTCTCTCTCTCTCTCTCTCACACACACACACACACACACACACACACACACACACATGAGCATACTTTTATCCAATCATTCATAAAACAAAATTTTGAATTCATAAAATAAAGAATTTTTTGAATTCATAGTTTAAAATACATGCCACCCTCATTTCTTATTCTTTGGTTTTATTCCCTTAGGAATATCCTTAAGGATACCTACTTCTTCTCTCCTATTTCATGGAGGAGTACATTTTATAAAGGGGTGGTTAATCAATAAATCATCCCCGATAGTGAGGTTTGCAATAGCCTCATCCTTTATCAATATATTAATAGGTATTTCCATATCTCCTTATTTATCATTTATAACCTCAACAAATTGACAATTTGGTATTATGTTTTGGTCCTTTACCTTACTACTATTTATAAATCATGTAATATGATATGTGTGTATGTGCAACCATCTATATACATGAGATTACCTCTATTCACTTTGTCATATATTTCCAACTACAATGATGTGTATAAATATTTGAATTTAGACCATATGGTGACATACTATGCTTATATTCCACTAGCATCCACCATTCACTACTAGAACATGATGGTCCATAATATCGAATTAATATCCTAGTGGTTTGTTGTGAGTTTTTTTTGTTAGGATTTCATAACTTTAGCACTATAATTTCATTGTTTATATTCATCCCACAATAATATTATTATTTCATTTACAACATAAATAAATATAGGATCACTGAAAGAATAACAATGCATAGAAAGAAAATAGAGACACAATAGTTTACCCTTGGAAAACCCACTCTCAGGAAAAACCCAACAAACCTTTCTTATCCAGAGATTTAGTACAAATAACAAGTACATCAGAGATAAGATTATGCCAAAGAGAAGTGTGCACCACTTGAGAGAGAGAGAGAGAGTAACTTGTTATGTAATAATGAAATGTGAGAGCACTTTATTTATATTCATCTTTTCACGAGAAGTTTCCACAATTACGTAGGCTTGACTTTTGTTTATTTATTTATTTTTATTTTATTTTATCTTTTAAGTTGACATGTCTTTTAGGGTTATTTTTATTTTATTTATCTTTTAGGGTTATTTTACCCATTTCATTGGGGTAATTGTGCTATTCATTTCTTTTCACTTACTCTAGGACATATTAAGAATATCTTTTGATGCTACAAATAACATTAACACTCCCTCTTAGCAAGGAAGGTATTCTTTAATGCTAGCTTCAAGTCATCTGAATCTCATCTAATCATCACAACTTGTCTTGTATATCTCAACATCATAAGAAAGGTCCATCCACACAACTCTATCCATCAATAATTGTGATCAATGTAATGTGTAGAGGACTAGGATTCCACACACAACTCATCTCGATCCACACAGGACCATCGAGGAGTACGATCAACTCAACTTAGTCCATTGAGGAGTATGATCAACTCAACTCATATGATCAACTTGACTCAGTCTATCAAGGAGTGTGATCATAAACCATTGAGGAGTATAATCAATTCAACTCAATTCATTCAGAAGTATGATCAAATTCACTCATGTGATCAACTTGACTCAGTACACCAAAAAGTATGATCATGAACTATCGAGGATTACGATTAACAAAATTTGGTCCTTTGAGGTGTAAGATCAACTCAACTCATGTGATCAACTCGAATTAGTGTGAATGTTTGAACAAACTTAGAGATACTTTGAATTTTAAAAATTTTGTTAATCAATCACTGCATATATGAATCTCCTAAAACAAGTCATCCACATAAATCATTCAACCATAAGAGGCAAGATATACCCTAGGAAAACCCTCCAAAAATAGAGGATGAAAAACCCAATAATTATTTGAGTATGATAGATATATTTGTAGAGAATGGTTTACAATACATTAGTAGATTGTTCAATAAGAGAGAATGCATCAACAGTAGAGAAGAGAGATCCACAAAAGATTTGTAATGAACTTGCCAAGATCCTATCACTTTAATAACAAGTTAAAACACCTAGCATGCAGGAGGTAGCTAATGGAATACTCATGAATTCTCTAGTTGCACCAAGTAGCGAATGGAATACTCATGAATTCTCTAGTTGCATTAAACATAGTGAATATGTTTGGAAGAGAATTAACTGGGAGCATTAAACTCTCTCCATGCAAACATTAGCACTCTTCTAGCACTAGTGCCAGGTTGGCAACTAGGATTCACCACCATGCATAAGACATGTTCCTTGCCTTACATAATTAGCTTTAACAAAATGTTCACTGACTTGAACTGAACTCAATATTCAACTAAATGCATGACCACAAAGTTAGGAGGATAAGACTCATAGTGCTTCACTATCAGTGCCATCCATGCAAATCAATTAATTTACTATTTTTATATTTTCATGGATCACAAAGAGATTCCTTATTTAACCAATACATTATTTATTACAATTGAGGCTTTAACAGAAGCCTTATCAATTCAAGTTCACTGGAGGAATATATAGGTAATTTGAATCCTTACTCTCTCTCTCTCTCTATGCTTATTTCTTTATCTTTTATCATTTACTGCATGGTCCATGTGTGTATTAATTATTTATTGATCTTATCATATCATACTCAGACGAATTATCACATACTGATGATCATATCATATTACCCTGGTTCATATAGTCANTGCATGGTCCATGTGTGTATTAATTATTTATTGATCTTATCATATCATACTCAGACGAATTATCACATACTGATGATCATATCATATTACCCTGGTTCATATATTCATATGCTAAAGTAAATCACTTTTTAGGTAGTTAATCTCTAAAGGATACTTGTAGCACTCAATGACCATGACTAGTAATACATCACATAGTATAACCACTTTACCAAGTAAAGCATGCCACCTCAACATATGAAGATATATATAGGATTTGATATTAATCACAAGTCCAAATTTATATTACACACAAGTTTACATACTTGATATTACTCACAAGTATACAGTCTTGATATTACTCACAAGACCTTACAATACAACATCACCACCTTATTCATATGAGGATATATAGAACTTGATATTACTAATAAGTTTGACTTTTTATTATTCAAATGTCCAAATAATGACTTCTAATGTTGTAAAATCAATACTCCCTCTCAGCGAGGGAGACATTTTCTGTCGTACCCCAAGATTATCTCAGAAGTATCTAAACTTCATCATAGATAGCATCTTTGTCAACACATCTGCTATCCTCTCATGAATAGTTGTGTACTGAATTTTCACTATACCTTTCTGGACCATGTCTCAAATGAAGTGATACTTCATTTCTATGTGTTTCAGCTTATCATGAAACACTGGATTTCGAAAAGCTTCATACAATTCTAGTTGTCACACCTAATCGTAGGCTCAAATGTTTCACAAAACAATCATGTACGCAGATTTTTCAGACACATTTCTTCTCTATAAGAAGTACTAGAAACAATGTGCTTTTCCTCTGTGGTACTCTGGGAAACCGAGCCCTACTTTCTACTAGACCAAGAAATCATAACAAAACCCAAGCTAAAATAGTTAGCTGAAGTGCTCTTTCCGTCCACAACCCTACCAGCCCAATCGGAGTTAGTATAACTAAGTAATAACACCACTCCACTGGAGGAATACCAGATTCCATAAGCAACTGTGCCACAGAGGTACCTCAAAAAATGCTATGTTACAACTCAATGTTTGTGTCTAGGATCATACATAAACTGACTCATAATGATAACTCCATAACAAATATCTGGCCCCAAGCGTATCACGTACATCATCAATCCAAATAGTCTCTATATAAAGTGGGGTCCATTGGATCTGATCCAGTCTTAATCTCATGAAGTTTCCTCAATTTGGAAACCATCGGAGTACTCATGGATTTACAATCCACCATGCCAAATCTATGTAATATGTCTATACTGTACTTCCTTGAGATAAAAATATCTCATCATCTCTCTGCCAAATCTCAAGGCCTAGAAAGTAGTGCAACATACCTACGTATTTCATCTCAAACTCTAAGGTAAAATCCCTCTTACACTAAGCAATCAATATTTCCTCTCCTATGAGGAATAAAGCATCAACATATAGAACCAATATCAAAGTTTGGTTCTCCACTACATTGAAGTAAAAATTTGAATCTTCTTCGCTCTTCTAGAAACCCATTTCCTGGAGGTAGTTGTCTATTCTAGCATACCAAGCTCGAGGATCTTTCTTAATACCATATAAGGATTTTCTTAACTTGGACACATGAGAATCCTTCCCATGAATCACAAATCCCTCAGGATGCTCAATATAAATATGTTCCTCAACCACACCACTGAGGAAGGAAGTATTCACATCCATCTAGTGAAGCTTCCAGACTAATACTGATGAAAGTGAAATCACATATCCAATTATAGTATACTTGGCCATAAGAGCAACTGTCTTCTCATAATCAATGCCCTCCTTCTAAGAGAAACCTCAGGAAACAAACTTGGATTTGTATTTTTCCACACTATCATCTATAAAATTATTCATCTTGTAAAACTATATGGAAGTAACAACTAACTTCCTTTCGGGTCTGGGAACAACTTCCCAAACATCACTCTTTAGTATCGACTAATATTCCTCTGTCATAACATATTTCCACACTTGTTTCTCTCCAGCGTCTTCATATGATGAAGGTTTTGAATCACTGATATCACTCATCAGTACAACATATCTTGAATACCTATCGTCTTTCTTTCACTCTCTAGAAGATCCCACTGGCACTCCATTCTTTTGAGCATCTCTCAGTACATCTCGACACCATGTTGACCTCCTATTGGAAGGAGGTTCATCAACCAGTTCAACTGACTCATCAATCATAGGTAAGTCTAAAATTTGAATGCTCTGTTGGATTCTCCCTATGAACATTAGAAGGGGAAGAAGCATCATCAAGGTCCTCTAATATAGGAGTCTCATTCTCCTTAGTATTTGTATCACATTCAATCTCCTTCAATCTCTTGAAAATAGTCTCCTCGTGGAAAGTTACATCCACACTAACCTCAATTTCTCTCACCAAGTACATATATTCAGAATGATTTGGATGTATTACTGTAGCCCACAAAAGTTCCCTTCTTTCCTGAAGGTTCCTTACTAGTTCTCTTTTCTTTTGCTATGTAAACATATACCGGACACCCAAAAATACTCACATGTTGAATATTTGTCTTCTCACCAGTGAAAACCTCTTCAGGTGTTTTCTCTTGTAGAATGGCATGCATACTTTTGTTCTAAATGTACATTGTTGTATTGGTAGCTTCTTACCATAAAGAAGCAGATAGATATTGATCATGTAACATGGATTTTGCATCCTCAAAAATAGTTCTATTCTTTCTCTCTGCAACCCCATTTTGTTGGGGGTTGTATGGAATTTTTAACTATCTACAAATCCATGCATCACTAAAAAAATAAAAGAAGTGGAATCAAATTATCCTCCATTATAAGACTTTAAAGCATTGATGTGCATACTTTTCTGATTCTCTACTAAGCCTTTATACTCCTGAAACTTACTAAAAGTTTCACTCTTAGATTTCATAATAGTAAATCCAATCCTTTCTAGATAAATCATCAATAAACAGTACATAGTAAAGATATCCACTCATGGAAGGGAATGACATGGGACCACACACGTCAGAGTGAACTAAACAAAAAATCCCTTTAGATCTAGTATCGCTTCTAGAAACTTCTTTTAACATTGTTTCCAGGTGCACAACCTCGACATACACTATCATGCTCAAAATAAAAAATAGGCATACCTTTCACCATTCGTTGTAAATCGGGTAGTTCTCTCAAGTGGAGGTGAGCAAGCCTCCTATGTCATAGCTTTCATGGATTTATGGTGTGATGTACCATGGCTTACATGTACTTTCCTAGGACCTTTTATAGTCCTCCTTTTCAAACTCCAATAACAATAGAAATATCAATGTTCTAGTTCTTCGGCCATAAGAATGCTTGATTCTCCATGAAGATAGCTCAGAACCCCTTATCTTCAAGAACTAAAACTAAAAGTATGTTCTTATTAAAATCTGGGACATAAATAATGTCCTCCAAATGTAACACATCTCCCAAACTCAACTGAAAAAATGTAGATCCAACTCCTTGGATCAAATAGGTTGAGTTGTCCCCCAAGTCTACCATGCATACAAACTTCTTCTTCCTTAGGTTGGAGATTTCATCCTTGTACCCTAACATGTGCTTGGATGAACCAATGTCAATCATCCATGTATATTCACTTGTGATGGGAGGTCGAGACAGTGCTAAGACANAGGTTGGAGATTTCATCCTTGTACCCTAACATGTGCTTGGATGAACCAATGTCAATCATCCATGTATATTCACTTGTGATGGGAGGTCGAGACAGTGCTGAGACAAGATAATTCTATCAGCTTGTCTCTTTCTCCCCAGATGCTCCCTTCTGAGAGGTTTCTTCTATTGGGGTAGAAGCATGAAATATTCCTTATTTATTTTTATTTGCATTGCACTCTCTTGAAAAGTGGCCCTTCTTCCCATAATAGAAGCATGCATACTTTTATTTGTCGAAGTCCTTAGTGAAATATTCCCTCTTTGCATGAAAGAACTTCTTGGGAGCGAATGGATTTCTCCCTTTCTTCATTCTTGATGTGATGGTGAGATTCTCCTCTTTATTGAAAGATACCTTGCTCTAGATGCTCCCATCTTCTTGAATGCAATCATGCCATAAAATTTCAAAGTTGGGATACTATTCTAGGNCATTCTTGATGTGATGGTGAGATTCTCCTCTTTATTGAAAGATACCTTGCTCTAGATGCTCCCATCTTCTTGAATGCAATCATGCCATAAAATTTCAAAGTTGGGACACTATTCTAGGTCGTTTACCATAGACAAGAATGTCTCCCGTGAGGACGAGATCCCATCAATGGGTTTTGAAGAAGGTCATCTTCATCCATCACCACACCGATGCTAGCAAGATAATCTTTCACTTGTGAAATATTTTTGAAGAAGGATGCTACGGTATTATCCATTTCCATATTTAGGTTTCACAACTTATTCTTCAAATCCCTCTTTTGAGTAGGGTCCTTATTCTCATAAAGGTTCATTGGTGTTTCAAAACACTCCTTTGTGGTATTCAATGGAGTGATCATGAACATGACATTGTCCTTCACCGAGTCATATATTAACTTCTTGGCCTTTTCTTGATTATTCTTGAAGTTGAATATCCCTACATTAGTGGTAGGATCCTCTACCATGAGGTCACAAGTGAATCTATACCATGCTCCTCAAGAATTTTCAACACTCTCACCTTCCATGTGCTGAAGTTGGAAGTAAATTCAAGTCGGTCTTCTGCTCGAATGGAGGTTGATGACATGGATCCGATATTTTTCTCAACACTTGAAGATCACATAGGATTTAGTTGCTACACAAAACTAAGCTCCTTCACACCCTACGCTCTGATACCATGTGAACGTTTGAGAAAAATCAAAGATACTTTGAAATTTAAAACTTTTGTTAATCAATCATTGCATATATGAATCTCATAAAACAAGTTATCCACATAAATCATTCAACCATAAGAGACAAGATATAACCTAGGAAAACTCTCCAAAAATAGACGATGAAAAACCCAACAATTCTTTGAGTATGATATATAGATTTGCAGAGAATGGTTTACAACACATTAGCACATTACCCAATAAGAGAAAACACCTCGCAAATAAAGAAGAGAGATCCAAAAAAAATATGTAATGAAATTTCCAAGTGCACATCAGTTTAATAGAAATTCAAAACACATATCATGTAGAAGGTAGCAAATGGAATACTCATGAATTCTCTAGGAGCATCAAACATAGCGAATATATTTGGAGGAGCATTAATTGTGATCATTAAACTCTCTCCATGCAAAAATTAGCACCGTGCCAGCACTAGCGCCAAGTTAGCACCTAGGATTCACCACCATCCACAAGACATGTGCCCTACCTTCCATAATTGGCTTTAATTAAATGTTAACTTACTTGAACTGAACTCAATATTCAACCGAATTCATGAACACAAATTTAGGAGGCTAACTAAGAGTCATAGTGCTTCACTCTTACTACCATCCATGAAAATCACTTAATTTAGTATTTTTATCTTTGCATGAACCACAAAAAGATTCCTTATTTAACTGATACATTCTTTATTACAACAGAGGCTTTAACATAAGCCTTATCAATTTGAGTCCACTAGAGGCATATATAGGTAATTTCAATCCTTACTATCTCTCTATATGCTTATCTCTTTATCTTTTATCATTTACTACATGGTACACATGTGTATTAATTATTTATCTATCATATCATAACATACTCAAAATAATTATCACATACTGATGATCATATCATATTACCCTGGGTATATAGTAATATGCTAAAGTAAATCACTCTAGAGGTATCTAATCTCTAAAGGACACTTGTAGCACTCAATGACCATGACTAGTAATACATCACATGTATAACCACTTTACCAAGTCAAGCATGCCACCTCAACATATGAGGGTATATATAGGACTTGATATTACGCATAAGTCCAACTTGATATTACACACGAGTTTACAAACTTGATATTACTCACAAGTCTACAGTATTGTTATTACTCACAAGACCTTACAATACAACATCACCACCTCAATCATATGAGGATATATAGGACTTGTTATTACTCACAAGTCCGAATTGATATTTCTCATAAGTTTTGAGTATGACTCCTAATGTTGTACACTCAACACTTATTCCATCAAGGAGTATGATAAAAAACCTAAAGGAGTACGATCAACTCAACTCAGTCCATCGATGGTCATGATCAAATCGACTTAGTCCATTGAGGAGTACGATCACAAACCATCGAAGAGTACAATTAACTCAACCTGGTTTATCAAGGAGTATTATGAACACAACTCATGTGATTAAATCGACTTAGTCCATCAAGGAGTACAATCACAAACCATCGAGGAGTATGATCAAATCAACTTAGTCCATCAAGGAGTACGATCAACTCAACTCACTCTTCACACAGGAAAATGTTCCCATAGTAACCATCCCTCATAGGTATATACTCAAAGGATTCATCTTCACACTGGATATTTGTTCCCACTAGAACCATCGCGGTCCCTCTATTTCTAGACACGTTTCTCCCTTTGCATCTACGTATCTTTCTCCCTCTCAAACATTGAATATCAACAAGTTCTTCATATCCATCAATTTTCCTTCATAACAAGTCTTATCATCCTTCTCTAATAGGTTATAGCATATGGTATTCACTACAATTAAAATTTAGTTAGATAGTTTGAAACATTGCATGATTATGAAATTCAATCTTATGACATTTCAATGCAATAGTTTACACAATTATGTAATCAACTTAGCTAATGCTTTAGCACAACATCCATCCATATCTCATGGAATGTTATGCAGCAATATAGGCTAATTACTCAATCATTGCATGATATATATGAGCTTATTGCTCATCAATAATGGAAAACTATATCATATGTTCATCATACTACACTATAACATACTTCCTAATTAGGAATATAGATCTGCATACAACTAAAAAATGTTCAAAACAATCAAAGCTGATTCAAGAGAAATTGATCATCCAAATACTTATCTTTTGTTATTTTGTGGGTTGGTTCCCTCTTTATCTCTTCCTCCTTGCAGAAATCATGGTAGTCCTCTGAAATTCATCTTCTTTCTTATTGAAAAATCATATCAACCTAGGTCCTCATACACCACCAATGAAAATCATTGGTGCAATACAGGAAATACTCTTTCTGACAATCATCATCTTCTACATTCCTTGAATTCTTTATTGAATCTTCTTCATCAACATTAGAAGTTGAGGCATGGTTATTTCCTTTTCCTTTCTTCCCGCATTCCATATCAAGGTGACCTAGATTTCCACAATTGAAACATTTTATCTTGGATTTATATTTCATGATATTTGAATTTTGGAATTACTCAATTCCTTTCTTTCCCTTGTTCCACTTTCCTCTCTTCTTTTCAATTCTGTCTCCAAGAACTAGTTCTTCTTTCTTCTCCTTGGAGGTAGAGACAAGCTCCCTTATTTCTTCTTGAATACTTACTGGCAAAAAGTGATCAAAACTAGGTAATTGGTCATTACCACATATCCCTTTCACAAATGGATTCCATTATGAAGGAATTCCACCCATATATGTCAACACAAGATATCCTTCAGGGACACTCTCATCAACAACTGCTATATGATATTTGATATGAGATATATTGAAGAAATTAGAAGAAACTGAATCATCCTTTATGAAATTTACTTGACAAAGTTGATCTTTTAGGGCCAAAATTTTACTAGTATTCTCTTTCTGATATAGTTTATTTAAGGCATCATACATCTTTTTATTAGTGTTCTATCTTGCGATAAGAGGTACAAAATGATATTTTACCGAGTCCATCAAAATCCTCATGGTTGTGGTTGTATTCTTATTAAATCTTGATTTTTATCAGACTCCCTTTGGTTCTAAAATATTTGTGAGTATATGATCCTTGAGACCATGTTCATTTATGAGCATAAGTATACTACTCTTCCAAGATCAAAAGTTTGAAACTCCCTCCAATCTATCTTCTACTCTGATACCAACAACCAACTTGACTGGAGAATAAAAACTGAGATCTGATATTTCCTGCAGAAAATCCAAACTTCACCCACAAAAAATGAAATTTCAAATATGCAATTTCCTGGCCCTAAAATTTTGGACCCTGAGTTTTGGCCCTTGATTTTCAACAACTAAAATTTTGGCCCCTAATTTTCAACCCCTAATTTTAAGACCCTAGATTTTTGGCCCCTAATTGTTTGCCCCTAAATTTTTGGACCCTGATATTTGGCCCCTGATTTTTTGACCCTAGATTTTAGGCCCTTGATTTTTGGACCCTAGATTTTTGGACCCTAGATTTTTGGCCCCTGGTTTTCGACCCGTGATTTTTGGACCCTAGATTTTTTGCTCCTGAATTTTAGACCCTGATTTTCGAACCTTAGATTCCAGGCCCTAAATTTCTAGGCCTATTTTTCAGTTCCTAAGTTTTTGGTCCCATTTTTTAAGCCCTAAATTTCTGGCGCTATTTTTCCAAGTTTCTTTTTTGGATCAACTTTTCTGGACTACCTTTTTGGACCTACATAATGTCCTCTTTCGTAGCTTCTCTAATACTATGTTAGTTTTTCATAACTTTAGTAGTATAATTTCATTGTTTAGATTCATCCCACAATCATAGAATATTTTATTTTCAACATAAACACATATAGGATCACTGAAAGAATAACCATGCACACAAACTAAATAGAGACAAAATAGTTTACACTGGGAAAACCAAATCTCAGGTAAAAACCAACAAACCTATCTTATTCAATGATTCCAAGAAACAAGTACATTATAGATACGACGATGCAAAATAGATAAACCTCAAAATTTGTCTTCTATAACCCAAGAACAGTCTTCACTTGTCATCCCAGAGAAGTGTGCACCACTTGGGAGAGAGAGAGAGAAAGAGAGAGAGATGAACTTCTTGTGTAATAATGAACTGTGAAAGAACTTTATTTATATTCTTCTTTTCAATAGAAGTTTCCACAATGAGGTCGTATTGACTTTTATTTATTTTATTTTATTTTATTTTATCTTTTAAGCCAACATGTCTTTCTATCTTCTAGGGTTATTTTACGCATTTCATTGGGTCAATTGTTCTCTTCATTGCTTTTCACTTTCTCTAGGAAAACTTAAGAATATCTTCCTATGCTACAATTAACATCAATAGTTTCTATGTTTTGATACCATATGGAAAATTTGGACAATAAAGAGCCCCAAATTTGCTCCATGAATATTGAAGGGTCTTATCATGTAGTTGTAATCCCAAAACTAAAATACCTCATATACAATAGTTAGATATTGTTCACTATACCAAGCACAATATAACGTTTGATCAAATGTTTCTTTGTAAATTGATCGCAACTNCATGTAGTTGTAATCCCAAAACTAAAATACCTCATATACAATAGTTAGATATTGTTCACTATACCAAGCACAATATAACGTTTGATCAAATGTTTCTTTGTAAATTGATCTCAACTTTAGGGGTAATTCATCATCTCCATCGCATTCATTCTCATAGGGTTTGTACTCCACCTTTCCCTTGTCCTTAAGCAATTTATGCATCTTTAAAATTGTTATTGTTCTCTTACTCTTTTACATTACTTTATCATCCTCTAATATATAATATGAGCACATGTCATTATTATATGTATCAATTGATAAATGTTCATCACCTTCTAGGCTAGAAGTAGGTGATCTAAGAAACTTTAAACCACGAACTATGTCTTACAAGTATTTAATAACAACAAAAATTAATTATTGAAATAAACTATTCAAAATGCGACTAAACTATTTACACATATGCATTATATAAAATCTAAGGATTCCTTACCACAATTCATATTGGATTTGAATCAATGGTAAGAAGAATAGTATCCACCTAAAGGTCATCATTTATGTAATGCATTTTTATAGTTCCACATTTGAATTCTTTATTTTCGTGTAATTCAAAACATTTTCAAACAAAATTTTTGTCAAAGTATTCATCCCATGTAGTATCATCATTACCCACCTCTTGTTTAGTGTGCTCTTCTTCTATTGTATCTATAGACTTGTTGACAAATCGAAATGACTTAGGGCCAATAGTAGGGGTTATCCCCAGTAAGAAATCCTAATTAGCGATATGGATTTAGGTGAGAATGAAATGAAAGGTCATATAAATAAACACATACTTAATTATATTGCAAGGAATACAATGATATAGAAAACTCAGATTCTATTAAATGAATGAAACATAATAGACAGTAAAATAAAAACAGCTAGAATGGTGATAGCTATATCTCTAGGAAGAGATGTGGTGGCTACATTCATTCATCACTAGTTGCTTAAAAAAGGAGGATAAAGGGTTGTTTTATCATAAGCATGAGGGAAAAAAACCTAAACATAAAAAACCTAACCCTAGGTAATGAATCGTAAAAAATGATTGCAAGCCTCAAGGTGGTTAGTTGATGTGTCAAATTATCGAAGGAATAACGTTTGCATACAATATCTGTTTAGGGTGATCTATAGCCCATTGGAAAGGTATAGATAATAAGTACACATTTTTCCCATCCATACCTACCTACAACTCCAAATGGATTAATAATTGATAAAATATGGCATTTAGGGCCTCAAAACAACCCCAGAAAATTTGGGCACAAAAATATGTAAAAAATACCAAACTAGAATAGGTGGGTGGCCATAACTATCCATATGGAGCATTCCTTTGACCTAAAAAACTCCAAAAGTGGAAATACCATTTTGAGCCAATGGAATATACCCATATGGAGCAATCCTCTCCCCTTAAGAAGCAATTCTATCCATTTTATTGAGTCCCTTATCTTATGGAAAATTGTGTGTTGAGTTAAGTGAAAAGGTGGACTTTCTTTAATAGCCTGATAGGGTTGTAATTGTTGTTGATTGATGCATTGGATCCATTCAACAATTTTTGTTTCCTTATTATCCTTGGGGTAAACTAGTGTGGATGATTTCTTTATGGAGGGTCACCTTAAATGTGTGATTTTTCAATGTAGATGTACCCAAGTAGGCGAGGCAACAATGTATTTGCAATCTTATTGTTTTTATCGAGTAGAGGGACCTTGTGCATAGGTTATGGAGGTCTCTGTGATCTGATGTTCACCTTGAGAGGAAATTGTGAAGAGATCAAATTTCTTGGATGAAGTTGAAAAGACTGCGGTAAGTGCAACTATCTCTGGTACCCAATAAAGTTGTCCTCCCAAAGTGACATTGACATAATGAGGTCATAACTCATATACAACATGATGCTTCCACATATATGTCTTCCCGAAAAATAAAATCACATAAATATAGCAGGGACACATCACATAATACCTCATCTTTGAAAGCCTTTGTGTTGTATGTTAGACAACATTGATGACTGACACAAATACCTTTCCATTTGATTAACAAAATGATGGTACATGGATTCAGGTGTTATTCTATCAGTAGATTCAATATATTGATGACTTTTTTTAATATCAAGTTCTTTTAGATACCAATGTTTACAAAAAAATTAGGGGTGTCCCCTTCACACACATTTGTGAGTGGAAGAGGTGTTTTTTTGCCTCTGACCCTTCAAGTTCCTCTAGCTGAATCTGTGTGGTAGAAATGGTGGCACTAGGTTCTACATTAATGATATGTTTCCCCCTTTTTTCCACTATGACATTAGGTTATGAATTGAATTTGGAACCAAGTTTTGATTATGAAGAATTGATCTTGGGAACCAATGAATTCTTTTAGAGGAATTCATCAGTGTTGCGCTAGGAGATTTTGTGGAGCTCACGCCACTTTCCAGTGTCCTTTGTATTTTTGTTACCCTTCTTTTCTTGTGTATAGGANGAATTCTTTTAGAGGAATTCATCAGTGTTGCGCTAGGAGATTTTGTGGAGCTCACGCCACTTTCCAGTGTCCTTTGTATTTTTGTTACCCTTCTTTTCTTGTGTCTAGGACTATTTTTCTTGGTTTTGATTGTCCTTATTGCGTTATTTTTCCTACAAGACAAGGTTTCCCTCATCTTGATTCTGTGGAGGATTCACAAGTCCAAATTCTCGCTTACTCTTTTGCTGAAAGTCCTGCTCTATTTTGACAACATACCAATAAGAAGCTCCCAGTGAAGAGATTTCCAAGAATTCCATTTCTATTTGCTTTTANGTCCAAATTCTCGCTTACTCTTTTGCTGAAAGTCCTGCTCTATTTTGACAACATACCAATAAGAAGCTCCCAGTGAAGAGATTTCCAAGAATTCCATTTCTATTTTCTTTTACCAATGTAGGGCACTACAATATTTCAGAACTATGTGCCAATCAGAGTCTCTGATACCTAGAATTATGTGCAGGTTATGAAAGTTGTTGGTGTATTCAGGCACTGCTTAGTCCCTCTCTTGAGGAAAAATGGTTCATTTTTTAGTATGGATTGTCATAGTTACCCATGAGATAATATTTTTCCTTAATAATATGTATAAAGAGGCCCAAATCGGATCATCCTCAAACATTTTAGGCTCCTCTATTGACTTTTTCTCACAATAAGTTTCCCACCAATTTTCGACATGGGGAACAACCTTAAGGAGTGAAAATGTGATATTTTCCCTATCAGGAGAATTGTGGACAGAGAAATACCCTTCTAACATATTCATCCATTTATCTAGGTCATCTTCTTGCATAATATTTTTACTCTAACTAGAAAACTTGTTGCAAAAGTTAATATGACAAATAACTTATTGTTTATGTTGCAGGAAATTCTCACCTCCTGTGGACAAGGGTTGTTTCCCTAGATCTAAATGGTACAGATCTAGAACAAATGAGTGATAACAAGGATAAGCACTTCCCCTAGAGTTTGTAGATATCTGGAATGAGTCTTTGATATGTTCTACGGTGTGTTGTATCATATTTCTATGGTGTTAGATCTACACAAATGCACCTGCAATAAACACATCAAACAAAAAGCAAGATCAAAAGTACCAGAAAAATGATCTACACTTCTATATCATTGACTAAGGAATCCAAT
>LPNX010064713.1:85992-100045 GCA_001517045.1 Pseudotsuga menziesii | reverse complement strand
ATATATACAGACTTTACCGAGTGTTTATATGTCTCAAATGGTAAATGCATTTTATATGAGTTTTATGTGTCTTTATATGTTTATTTACAATGGACCATGTTAGACTTCAATGTCATGAATGGGCAATATGCAGACCTAGGATGTAATTAGATAATTATTCAGCAACTACATTATGTTCCCTAGGGATATGCCTATAGGTGACGGTTTCAAATGATATTTCCAGCAAACATACTCTCCAGAAGAGGCGAAGAAGCATAGGGTTTCTAATGGTGTAAATATGGTTTAAATGGCAAGCCACGAGTTTTGAGTCTATCAAGACTACCATATTGCAAACATCCTGGGAGGCAGCTTCAGTCAGGGTATCGATGACTGCTTCATACTCGACGATGTTATTAGTAGCGGTACCTATACAAACCGCTCCTGAACTAACCAAATCTTCAACCGGGGAATAGAGGACCCAAGCAGCTGAGGCGAGATTCAAGGTGTGGCGGAAAGCACCATCAGCGAAGCTGTAGAAAACCATCTGCATGACCAAGACATGGTATAAACATATGCAGAAACTAAACTCAAAACCATCTTGAAAATACTAAAAGCACACTAAAAGCTAAGCAATATACATATATGCAAGATACTATCCAAGAAATACCTAGGAATAGTACCTTTTCAGGTATAACCCATTGCGAGGGTGTCCCAAAGGGATTCCATCGTAATAAACAAGCTCATAAGCTCCTTTCTCTAACACCTTAGAAATGACGAAAGGTCCATACCACATGGACTCGAACTTACCCTATCAAAACCCAAAATTTTCACAAAAATTTAAAATTTTGAGATAACATAAAATGCCGAAACTGCAGTTTACTAACAGCTAACGGTTAGCAATAAAAGACACAGTCGAATGATCAGTATTACATAATCTCAATTATGTTAACTAATCATTTTTATTTTTGTAACATGAATAAGGTTTACTTGTGTATTTTTTTGTTTCAATTTACTGATGAGTCTTCTTTATGACAAGTAGGTGGAATCTAACTTTGAATCCTGGGCTTACTTAGCATTTATGCTAACGCAGAAAGATTACTGGTTCTTACAGGTTTCCAAGTATGATTGAATGAGTATCATTTTAATTTCATAAAATATCCAGAAGTGTTTCTATTTGCAATAAATAATCTTAGTAAATAAGCTACTAAATTCCAAGCCACTTCCATAAGCTAAAAATAGTTTGCTTTCATCAGTTTTTTTTTTCTTGTAAACAAAGTTCCAATAATTGAGTATCTTTCTTTATCATACTTAGCGATAGTAAATATACTTACTATGGCTCTAAACTTGTAATCTTACTTGCATAGTACTTCTACTTTAATATGCATATCTTACAGCATTATATTGATTATACTATTGGCTAATATACATTATCATACTAATTGCTTGAGTATCAAGCTGATCGATATTTAAAATCTGCAGGGAAACTTACATCCTGAAAACTTCTTGTCATTATAATTGTGATTAGTGTAAAAACATTAGTGTCTTTTCACATGAAAACATTGTTTGCCTATATTTCTTAAATCTATGTCAATCCTCGTGGTTCTATTAATTATAGGTTCAAGTAGGATTATTCCATTGCAATTTTTATTGTTTCGGTAATACCTATCTTGTTGTTCATTGTTACACAGTTTATAATTTAATTAATGGCGGATACTGTGTTGTGTTGGGAGAAAATGTTCTCAACGTTTCGGTCCTCAATCTAGGACCATCCTCAGGAGACTAAATCAGCTCAATTAAAGAGATCGATCCTCATTGTCTATTAATGTTGATCAAAGGTGAGAAATTTAGCTTTTGGGGCCGACTTCAATCAACCTTTAGACTTCCTTTATTCCTATTAAATTTAATTCTTTTTTAAAAATTTTAAATTTTAATTTTATTGAGTACAGGTTTCCCTCTTGTATTAAGTTACTGTCTACAATAGTTTCTAAGGTTGATGTTTTCTATCAATATCAACCTTCGATCCTATGCTATGCACCAGATATTTTGTATAATTATAAAACCATTCTACCAAATATAGACATGGTAAGTTACTGGAAAATGTCAAGTTGAGAAACAACCAAAGTCTATTAAAGTCTCATCAATCTGAACTATGTAAAAGAATTCATAAAAGTGTTCTTTTACTACACTTAGCAAACTTTATAGTTTGCTACTATTTGATTTGTTAGTTTTTATAAGACTTATAAACATACATAATCTATTTTGTTTATTAGATATACAAGTCCATAGTTAGTTCAAAGGATTCTAAACAAATCTAAAACAAAGTTGAATTTGCAAGGAGTTCATGATTCTACTCCATACTATGCTATGCAACTTTATAAATTTCACCACTTGAATTGTTGTTTTAAAAGAGTATAACCATGCATAGACCGCAATGTATTTAAACATAGAAAACTATAGTGGTTCGATGGTTATAAACAAATTCAATTTGGAATATTCCATAATTAAACGGTTACTACACTTGCTAGGGTCAATATTAATGAAAAATGGTTTACCGAACATCCAAAGCATGTTATCAATATTATGATATAATAGACTTATGGTTAGCGACGACGTAATTCTATACAATTGGTTTCGGGATAATCCAAAGTTTAAGTGGTGACACCTTTGCTAGGTCAATGTTATCTTAACTTTGTATACCCATGCCAATGATGAGCTATCAAACTATATGATAAGAAATATATTTTATGACGTGATAACAAAGGCATACGTTATAAATTATGCATCATTTGTTAAAAATAATTTGGTAAATAATTGGATATTATTGGATTGCAGGAAAACTATTGAAATTGATCCATTGCATGGTTTGTAATATTGGAAACACGTGGTCTTCTCCTGGCCAAGTGCTGGAGATATAAATGACCGATACAACCTAACCCTTATCATTCTCCTTCCACAGTTTGTGTTTCCTTTGGGCTACTCTACTAGATTTTCATGGTGGTCGTGGGTTCTTTCCTATCCCAGTTCGCTCCAAGTATTGAGTGAGAGTTATTGTAATCGTTGGTGCTTAGACTCAATGCCATATCTTTGTAACTGTAGATTTCATCCTGCACAAGTTTGTTGGTTTTACTACACCTAGCTTACGTCCTATCTATATTCCATTTTGATCCTCCCATAGTCTGTCACTGCTATGCGGAGCTGAGAGTTTACTTGCTATTTGAATAAGCTTTAACTTCATTGTAGGGTTTAGAAGACTAAGAGCACGCATTGCGGTTGGTGTCTGTCTCTCCATAAGACTGCTCGCCATTGTTACACCAGGTAAATTATTAAGTTTCGTTTTCATTAAACAGCATATGATGAAATAATTTAAGAGTTTCAAGTATTGAAAGCTTGTGATGAAATCTCCTTGCAGGGACTGAAACTACATTCATCACCCGTGAAGAAGAGTATACCGGGTATCTTTGAAGGTTGAGGCTTCAAACGGGTAAGCCCTATGGTCAAATGTTGGGTTCTCACCCTTCTTCTATCAGGGTTTTTGATTGGAGAAAACCTAAACTTGGAAACTCTTCTAGTTTCGTTCTTAGTTGTGCATTCTCTTTTTAAAGGTTATTATTTTTTTTAACAAGTATTTAAACCCTCGCTAGTCGATGGGTAAGCCCGGCTGTGAGTTAGGTAATGTATTTGGATTAAATGTTCAGTCTTATGGCTTAATAATGTAAACAGTAGTTTTGTTAAGACAACTCTATCTTCGAGCTCAGACTCAGTTTACAGTACTACTTTTTGATACTCTATGTACTCAGGGTTTTTACCCTATTTGATTTTAAATGAATTTATTTGCTGTTTAAAATACCTTGTAGTAAATTATTGTTAATATTTAAAGACTGTTACTCAGTCTTGGTTATATTTATAAATTTACTTGTTTTTGTTCAGTATTACGAGCTAGGGTTTTCCTATAGGAAACCTTGTATAAATAAATATTTCGATTTATTTTTAAAAGATTATGTTACTTAGCTAAATTTATTTTAATTAGTGTTTGCACGTATGTGTGTAAATTTCCAGTTATAATATTACAAATGTCTTTTCACTTGCCCTTAATGGACTGTAACAATTTATAGTTAGTTTACTGGTTTATTAAATAAACAGTCCAAGTAATTGGATTATAGTTTAATACTTGTCATTTGTAAACATGATATTTGTTTAGGGTTTTGACCCTGTAATTTACTTTCACAGGTATATCCTGTTTGTAATTTTTAAAATAGTTCTTTCATAATAATCATTTATTTAAAGGTTAGTTATTAACATATTTTATTTGTTTTATTTAATAAAATACAGATAGGGTTTATTAGAGTTCTTTGATAAGATGTACATAAACTCTGTACTTAGTTTGTTCTTTAGAATTTAATTATGTTAATAACACCCTACTTGAGGTTCGAATATTTGTAGACGTAGTTAGTTGATAACATTAGTACATAAACTAAGTATTTCTGGTTTAAATCTTTACTTAGCAGAATATAATAAATTGGTTTGACTGGGTTATTTCTACTGCACAAGCTACAGGTTAATAATTTAACACAAGGAAAATATATATATATCATATCACAATTTACCCTCCTGCATATTTTGATTTGAATAAGACAATAATGTACTATGTATAAGTATAACATCTTACCTACTAGAGTAACTTATTAATATGATAAACCTGCTACCTGTAACGAGTTATTGCTATTTCTTTTCCAGCATACTTACATAAACAAGCTTGTTAAACAATAAACATAAATAAACAGGTTATTGTTGTTTTCTGATAAAATTCCACATACAGAAATAAATTACTTGCTACTGTAAAATGCATAATATATCTAATCATTTCAGTTTCTTATCACTTCCTTCATCTACTTTAAATACTCTGTCTGTCCTAGAGTATGGTTTGGTCCTTCCAGATGTGCAAAAACACAGATTAGAATTATTTTCATCTATTCAGATTCATTCCTTCACTAATCCAAAAAGATTACTAACTCTTAACAATTTACAACTAAATACTTAACATTCATTTAGCAGTCAGATCCATATTTAACCATCGAACATAGTAAAACAAAAAGATTGTAGAACCTGATTAAGCTGGACAAAAACAGTGTTAGGAGGTCGTTCCTCCCTACCAACTCCTGGAGAACGCTCAAACAACGCTTCCTTAAGACCCCCGAGCCTATGCCTGGTCTCCTTGGCTGAGAACTGGTGGAGCAAGAAAATAACAGACTAGTCCAATGACTCAATAATCACTCTGCACTCAGCAATAAGATCCTTTAGCTAAAAAGATGCACTATATCACTTAGCAGTTATCCCCTCAAAATCTTTCCACAAATTCCCTTGCCATTGAATTTCTCTGAAGTACATTCACCTGAATGATCACTTGTCTAGAATGATCATCCTCAGCTCTCTTCAATGGACATTTTTATAAATATTGCCTAGGTATTTTGGGTCAGTTGTCATTAATTGAGCCACCTGCTCTGATCCCACTTTCTTGGGGGATCATGACCCCAAATCTAGGGAGGTTGCCACCTGCAACAGTTGGAGGTGGTTTGAGGATGCTGCCACATGTCTGTTTGCTCTCCACCCAGTGTCCTCCACCAATTTGATAGTAAACACTCTTTTAACATCTCTCCTAAGCTGTTGTCTCCACTTTTATTTATTTATAATTAAAATATTCAGAATTACATTCAATATCCTTGATTTTGCTGAGTCATCAATTACAACTTAGCATAGAATTTAACATATTGTCTTTGAATAAAATCAAATAAAATAATATTGTTTTTGCAAAATTGGGGCATGTGACATACACACCCCCTTAGAATATAACATCGTCCTTGATGTTATTTATTCTTCATCTTCAGGATTCCCCTGGAATAGAATTGGATATGCATCTCACATATTACTTTCCAATTCCCAGGTGGATTCCTCTGTACTAAGGTGCTTCCATTGCACCTTCACCTGTCCAATGGTGTGGTTTTGAAGTGTGATCTCCCTCCGCCCGAGGATACAGTCTGGTTCCACCAGAAAATCTCCTTCTTGTTCCACCTGTACATCATTCTAGTTTACAACATGAGTAGCATCATGAACATATTTCTTTAACACAGAAATGTGAAAAACATTATGTACTCTTAAATTTGGTGGTAATGCTAATTGATAAGCTACTTGTCCAATCCTGGACAGAATTTCAAATGGACCACAGTAATGAGGTGCTAATTTTGCATAAATCCCCAATCTCAGAGAGCTCTTTTTGGGCCTCACCTTGATGAACACATGTTCACCTACCTAAAACTCCTTTGGAGTTATTTTTAAGTCTACTTGAATTTTCTGTTGATCCTGCACAACTTTCATATTACCATGCACCTGTTTTACAATTTCTTTCATTTCCCTTAACAGTTCAGGACCTAATACCAATCTATCCACTGGATTACTCCAAGAGATAGGAGCATTACATTTCCTTCCATACAAAATTTCAAAAGGACTAAATCTAGCTGATGTCTAATAATTATTATTATAAGCAAATTATACCATATGTAAATAATCCTCCCATTTACCTAGATGGTCTTTCACATACATTCTTAATAAATCTTCCAGTACTTGTTTTACCCTTTCAGTTTGTCCATCTGTTTGAGGATGGAAAGAAGTACTAAAATTTAATGTAGTGTTTAATCCTTTAAACAGAGATTTCCAAAAGTTTCCTGTAAATTTAGGATCTCTATCAGAGATTATTACTTTCGGTATTCCATGCAATCGGAAAATCTATTTTAGAAAGATATCAGCTATGTTTGCAGCTTTATATGTAGTTTTAATAGGTATAAAGTGAGCTATTTTACTTAACTTATCGACTACTATCATGATAGAGTCATTTAAATTATGATTTCTAGGGAGTCTAGTAACAAAATTGAGACTAATTACCTCCCATTTCCAGCTAGGAATGGGTAATGGCTGAAGTAATCCAGCTGGGTGTTGATGTTCATTTTTCACTTCCTAACATTCAAAACACCTAGCAATATATTCTGCTACTCCAGTCTTCATATTTGGCCAAAAATATTCTTTTCTTAACATAGTTATAGTATTTTGATATCCTGGAAGACCTGAGTATGGAGTTTTATGAATTTCATCTAGAATTAACAGCTTAACTTTAGGTACGTTAAGTACATACATTCTATCTTTATACAGTAAAAATTCTTTTGCATTCAAACTGTACCCTTTACTTAAGATTTCTGTTGGATTTTCATTGGTTTTAGGTTGTAAATTTTGGTAAATTTCATCTTGTTCTATTCCTGCTTTAAGTTGTCCATCCAAGTCTGTAGTATAAGTGCTGATAACTGCTACAAAATTCAGCCTTGCATTCCTACTTAATGCATCAGCAACTTTATTTTCTTTACCTTTAATATGCTGAATTTTGAAATCATGCTCACTTAAGAAAGCTAACCAGCTAGCTTGTCTAGCATTTAGATTAGGTTGATCTAACAGATACTTCAATCCTTTATTATTGGTCATTAAAATAAATTTTCTTCCAATTAGGTGATGTCGCCAAATCTTTAGAGCATGTATAACAGCTGCTAATTCCACATCATAAGTTGCATAATTATTTTCATAAATTTTGTATTTTCTAGATTCATAGGCAATAACATGCCCTTCTTGAGTCACAACACTACCTAAGCCATCATTGCAGGCATCAGTGCACACTACAAATTCTTTATTAGGATCAGCTATTCTTAAAATAGGTGCGTCGGTTAATAAAGTTTTTAACTTTTTAAAGCTTTCCTCACATTTTTGGTTCCAATCAAACTTCTTTCCTTTCTTTTATAAAGAATTTATCGGATTCACGATCCTCGAAAAACCTTCAATGAATCTTTAGTAGTAACCGGTAATTCCCATGAAAGATTGAACATCAGTTACATCCTTAGGAACCGGCCAATCTTCGATTTCCTTTATCTTTTCGGGATCTACTGAAATCCCTTTCTTGATCACCACATGACCTAAGTATTGAATCTTATCCTTGAAGAAATCACATTTACTAAACTTTGTGAAGAGTTGATGATCTCGCAACTCTTGCAAAACCATTTTTAAATGTTCTTTATGTTCTTCTTCAGTTTTTGAATAGATTAATATATCATCGATGAACACGACTACAAACTTATCTAGATACTTATGCATAGCGTTGTTCATTAAACACATAAAAATAGTTGGAGCATTAGTAAGCCCGAATGGAATGACGACAAACTCGTAATGGCCATATCGAGTTCTAAAAGTTGTCTTAAAGATATCTTCATCTTTAATCCTAACTTGATGATATCCAGACCTTAAATCTATTTTCGAAAACACCGTGGCTCCGTGTAGTTAATCAAATAGATCATCTATGCGGGGAAACGGGTATTGATTTTTAATGGTCATCTTATTCAACTGACGGTAATCTATGCAAAGTTGCATGGTCCCGTCCTTTTTCTTAACGAAGATGACAGGTGCCCCCCAGGGAGACACACTAGGTCGAATATACTTTTTATCAATTAGTTCTTTTAATTAGGACTTTAATTCATTAAGTTCAAGTATGTTAATTCGATAAGGGGCCTTTGAGCTAGGTACTGCACCAGGTACTAGCTCAATGGTGAAATCCAATTCCCTTTTCGGAGGTAGCCCTGGAATTTCTTTAGGGAATACATCAACATATTCTTTTAAGACTAGTATGTCTTCCAATTTTAATGTATATGCCTTAATTAGACTCTCCTCATCAGCTATGGTTACTGCATAAGCTTTACATCCCTTCCTAACAGCTCTCTTAAGTTGTAGAGCATAAATCTACCTTATGTTGGTTTTTCTAGGGGTTCCTTTTACACTTACTGGTTTTCCATCACTGTTTAAACATGTGAGGGTTTTATCATAACAATTTAAAATTACCCTGCGTTGTTCTAACCAGTCCATACCGATCAGTAAATCATAAGAACCAAAAGGCAATACATTAATCTTTACAACAGTTTCAAAATGATCCATAACTACTACACATTCTTTTACAAAACAAGTTACCTTCCTTTTAGCACCAATGGCTAGCCGAACCAACCAAGAATTCTCAAATTTTTCAATAGGTAACTTACATTTTTATACCATTTTAGGTGCAATATAACTAATACTAGCTCCTGGATCAATCAAAATAGTTACGGGGGTTTGATTTATCATACCTTCTACTTCCACCATGGAAGTCTGATATTTTGCTTGTCGATTCTCCAAGGCTGCGTTGATTCTGGGCATAGTCCTTGCTAATTCTCCAACAGTCATCTCCTCCTGTAGGGTATGAATATTGCTGATAGCTTTTTTTCAATTAGGACAGACTGAAGCATAGTGTGGGCCATTACACTCCCAGCACTTTATAGGTTCTTTGCACTCAAAGGTCTTAGTATAATTACCATGGTTATTAGCAAATTATTTACCCGTAGAATTATTCTGATTGCTTGGTGGATTATTCTTATTTTCTTGGAAATTCTTGTTAGGATAATTTTTGGCCTTATTGTTCATAGAATTTCTGTTGGGCACAAAATCCTTCTTCTTTTGTTCATACTGGTTATTATTTTTCTTGGCTTTCTAGTTGGCCAAGCTTTCCTTCTTTCAATTTTGTTCAAAATAGAAGTTAGCTTTCCTCATATCTTCTTCCAAATTCTTTGGATTGTCATATTCAATCTTGTCCTTAATATGATAAGGTAGACAGCTGAGGAATCGCTGTACTTTTGGTTTCTCATCTACAAGGTAGGGCACATACCTAAGTAGACTTAAAAACTTGTTGTTTAGATCTTTCATTGTCATTGATCCTAATTTAAGCTCATAAAATTATTTTTCTTTCTCTTCATAATATTCCTCAGACATAAATTTATTTTTAAAGTACCTCTTGAAGGTACTCCAATTCACATTATTTTCTTTTATCCCCTTCACTCTTTTCAAGTCCTGCCACCAAATGTCAGCCTTTCCTGAGAGATTGTAAATAGCCATTCTAGCCTTTAACTGGTTAGAATAGTTATATATTTGGAAGTACTTCTTCATCCCAGATAACTAGGATTCCGCTTCCTCCCCCTTCTCAGTCTCTCCATTGAATTTTGGTGGTTTTATCTTTTAGAATTCCCCAGAAATTTTCTCATAAGATTTGTATTTCCTCTTTTTAGTGTAATGATTATCATCACTACTATCACTAATAGAATGGAAATTTCGCTATTCACCAAACACCTCTAAAGACGAACTACTTTCATTTTTAGTATGTTTCATCTTTTTAAATTTACGTTGATGACTTGTATATTCTGATTCAGTTCTTCTACCCCTACCCTCAGTTTGAAACTTTTTGGTTAGAATCTGATTCAGCTCCTCCTGAGCCCTCAGAATCCTTTCATTCTCTCATTTTACCGATTCCATTTCAGATTTTAGGTCTTTTAAAGTTTGTAACAGTTCCAAGGAATTGGTAGTTAAATATTCTAGTATAGGATCTCTTGGTAATTTTTCTGGTTCAGTAAATGGAGATTCCTCCTCTGCATATTCTTCCAACCTTTCCATACCTGTTTGTTAAATTTCAGAAACAATTTCTCTATAGAATAACATTTAAAAGAAAAAATACATCAGCATAATAATTCAATTTACTGTTTCATAAAAGCTAGTTGGGACTCATTAAGGCCTAGTGTTTGAACCTTGTGCTCTGATACCACATGTCAAAACCCCAAATTTTCACAAAAATTTAAAATTTTGAGATAACATAAAATGTTGAAACTGCAGTTTACTAACAGCTAACGGTTAGTAGTAAAAGACACAGTCGAATGATCAGTATTACATAATCTCAATTATGTTAACTAATCATTTTCCTTTTTGTAACATGAATAAGGTTTACTTGCGTATTGTTTTGTTTCAGTTTACTAATGAGTCTTCTTTATGACAAGTAGGTGGAATCTAACTTTGAACCCTGGGCTTACTTAGCATTTATGCTAATGCAGAAAGATTACTAGTTCTTACAGGTTTCCAGGTATGATTGAACGAGTATCATTTTAATTTCATAAAGTATCCAGAAGTGTTTCTATTTGCAATAAATAAGCTGCTAAATTCCAAGAAACTTCCATGAGGTAAAAATATTTTGCTTTCATCAGTTTTTTTTCTTGTAAATGAAGTTCCAATAATTGAGTTTCTTTCTTTATCATACTTAGCGACAGTAAAGATACTTACTATGGCTCTAAACTTGTAATCTTAGTTGCATAGTACTTCTACTTTAATATGCATATCTTGAAACATTATACTGATTGTACTATTGGTTAATATACATTATCATACTACTTGCTTGAGTATCAAGCTGATCGATATTTAACTTCTACAGAGAAACTTACAGCCTAAAAACTTCTTGTCATTATAAGTTTGATTAGTGTAAAAACAATAGTGTATTTTCACATGAAAACACTGTTTGCCTATATTTCTTAAATCTATGTCAATCCCTGTGGTTCTATTAATTATAGGTTCGAGTAGGATTATTCCATTGCAATTTTTATTATTTCGGTAATACCTATCTTGTATTAAGTTACTGTCTACAACAGTTTCTAAGGTTGATGTTTACTATAAATATCAACCTTCTATCCTATGCTATGCATGAGATATTTTGTATAATTATAAAACCATTATACCAAATATAGACATGGTAAATTACTAGCAAATGTCAAGTTGAGAAACAACCAAAGTCTATTAAAGTCTCATCAATCTGAACTATGTAAAACAATTCATAAAAGTGTTCTTTTACTACACTTAGCCAACTTTATAGTTTGCTACTATTTGATTTGTTAGTTTTTATAAGACTTATAAACATACATAATCTATTTTGTTTATTAGACATACAAGTCCATAGTTAGTTCAAAGGATTCTAAACAAATCTAAAACAAAGTTGAATTTGCAAGGAGTTCATGATTCTACTCCATACTATGCTATGGAACTTTATAAATGTCACCACTTGAATTGTTGTTTTAAGAGAGTATAGACATGCATAGACCGCAATGTATTTAAACATAGAAAACTATAGTGGTTCGATGGTTATAAAAAAATTCAATTTGGACTATTCCATAATTAAATGGTTAGTACACTTGCTAGGGTCAATATTAACAAAAAATGGTTTACCAAAGATCCAAAGCATGTTATCAATATTATAATATAATAGACTTATGGTTAGCAATGAGGTAATTATATACGATTGGTTTCGGGATAATCCAAAGTTTAAGTGGTGACACCTTTGCTAGGTCAACATTAACTTAACGTTGTATCCCCATGCCAATGATGAGCTATCAAACTATACAATAAGCAATATATTTTATGACATGATAACAAAGGCATACATTATAGTTTATGCGTCGTTTGTTAAAAATCATTTGGTAAATAATTGGATATTATTGGATTGCAGGAAAACTATTGAAATTGATCCATTGCATGGTTTGTAATATTGGAAACACATGGTCTTATCCTGGCCAAGTGTTGGAGATATAAATGATTGATACAACCCTAACCCTTATCATTCTCCTTCTACAGTTTGTGCTACCTTCGGGCTGCTCTGCTAGCTTTTCATGGCAGTTGTGGGTTCTTTCCTGTCCCAGTTTGCTCTGAGTCTTGAGTGAGAGTTACTATAATCGTCGGTGCTTAGTCTCAATGCCAGATATTTGTAACTGTAGATTTCATCCTGCACAAGTTTGTTGGTTTTATTACACCTGGCTTACGGCCTGTCTATATTCCATTTTTCTCCTCCCATAGTCTATCACTATTGTGCGAAGCTGAGAGTTTACTTGCTATTTGAATAAGATTTAACTTCATCGTAGGGTTTAGAAGACTAAGTGCATGTGTTGTGGTTGGTGACTATCTCTCCATAAGACTGCTCACCATTGTTACACCAGGTAAATTATTAAGTTTCGTTTTCATTAAACAGCATATGATGTAATAGTTTAAGAGTTTCAAGTATTGACAGCTTGTGATGAAATCTCCTTGCAGGGACTAAAACTATATTCATCACCCATGAAGAAGAGTATATCGGGTATCTTTGAAGGTCGAGGCTTCAAACGGGTAAGCCTTGTGGTCAAATGTTGGGTTCTCTCCCTTCTTGTATCAGGGTTTTCGATTGGAGAAAACCTAAACTTGGAAACTCTTCTAGTTTCGTTCTTAGTTGTGCATTCTCTTTTTAAAGGTTATTATTGTTTTTAACAAGTATTTAAACCCTTGCTAGTCGATGGGTAAGCCCGACTGTGAGCTAGGTAATGTATTTGGCTTAAATGTTCAGTATTATGGCTTAATAATGTAAACAGTAGTTTTGTTAAGACAACTCTGTCTTCAAGCTTGGACTCGGTTTAGAGTACTACTTTTTGATACTCTGTGTACTCAAGGTTTTTACCCTATTTGATTTTGAATGAAGTTATTTGCTGTTTAAAATACCTTGTAGTAAATTATTGTTAATATTTAAAGATTGTCACTCAGTCTTGGTTATATTTACAAATTTACTTGTTTTTGTTTAGTATTATGAGCTAGGGTTTTCCTGTGGGAAACATTGTATAAATAAATCTTTCGATTTATTTTTAAAAGATTATGTTACTTAGTTAAATTTATTTTAATTGGTGTTTGCAGGTGTGTGTTGTAAATTTCCAGTTATAATATTACAAATGTCTTTTCACTTGTCTGTAATGGACTGTAACAATTTATAGTTAGTTTACTGGTTTATTAAATAAACAGTCCAAGTAATTGGATTATAGTTTAATACTTGTCATTTGTAAACATGATATTTGTTTAGGGTTTCGACCCTGTAATTTACTTTCACAGGTATATCCTGTTTGTAATTTTTAAAACAATTCTTTCATAATAATCATTTATTTAAAGGTTAGTTATTATCATATTTTATTTGTTTTATTTAATAAAATCCAGATAGGGTTTATTAGAGTTCTTTGATAAGATGTACATAAACTCTGTACTTAGTTTGGTCTTTAGAATTTAATTATGTTAATAACACCCTACTTGAGGTCCAAATATTTGTAGACATAATTAGTTGATAATATTAGTACATAAACTAAGTATTTCT
>LPNX010064713.1:27803-85642 GCA_001517045.1 Pseudotsuga menziesii | reverse complement strand
TATCACAGTTTACCCTCCTGCATATTTTGATTTCAATAACACAATAATGTACTGTGTATAAGTATAACATCTTACCTACTAGAGTGACTTATTAATAGGATAAACCTGCTACCTGTAATGAGTTATTTCTATTTATTTTCCAGCATACTTACATCAACAAGTTGGTTAAACAATAAACATAAATAAACAGGTTATTGTTGTTTTTTGATAAAATTCCACATACAAAAATAAATTACTTGCTACTGTAAAATGCATAATATATCTAATCATTTCAGTTTCTTATCACTTCATTCATCTACTTTAAATACTCTATCTGTGCTAGAGTACGGTCTAGTCCTTCCAGACGTGGAAAAACACAGATTAGAATTATTTTCATCTATTCAGATTCATTCCTTCACTAATCCAAAAGTATTACTAACTCTTAACTATTTACAACTAAATACTTAACATTCATTTAGCAGTCAGATCCATATTTAACCATCGAACACAGTAAAACAAAAAGATTGTAGAACCTGATTAAGCTGGACAACAACAGCATTAGGAGGTCGTTCCTCCCTACCAACTCCTAGAGAGCGCTCAAACAACGCTTCCTCAGGATCCTCGAGCCTATTCCTGGTCTCCTTGGTTGAGAACTGGTGCAGAAAGCAAACAACAGACTAGTCCAATGACTCAATAATCACTCTGCACTCAGCAATAAGATCCTTCAGCTGAAAAGCTGCACTAGATCACTTAGCAAATAATCCCTCAAACTCTTTCCTCAAATTCCCTTGCCATTAAATTTATCTGAAGTACATTCACCTGAATGATCAATTCTCTAGAATGAGCAGCCTCAGCTCTCTTCAATGGGCATTTTTATAAAGATTGCCTAGGTCTTTTGGGTCATTTGTCATTAATTGAGCCACCTGCTCTGATCCCACTTTCTTGGGGGATCACAACCCCAAAATGTAGGGAGGTTTCCACCTGCAACAGTTGGATGTGGTTTGAGGATGTTGCCACATGTCTGTTTGCTCTCCACCCAATCTCCTCCACCAATTTGACTAGTAAACACTCTTTTAATAGCTCTCCTAAGATGTTTTCTCCACTTTTATTTATTTATAATTAAAATATACATAATTACATTCAATATCCTTGACTCTGCTGAGTCATCAATTACAACTTAGCATAAAATTTAATATTGTCTTTAAATAAAATCAAATAGAATATTATTGTTTTTTGCAAAATTGGGGCATGTGACATACCCTTCCCTAGTTTATCGTATCTCTTATCATAAGTCAAAACTAGGTCACCCACATTAAATACGCAAGGTTGGATGGATTTATCATATTGCACCTTGACATGTTTCTTATGTGCCTCATTAGCCAAGGCAGCATCTCTCCGAGTCTCGTCAAGGTTATTCAAGTATAAAAATATTTCTTCCTCTGCCGAAGTGTCTGGGAGAAGTTTGATGGCAAGTTGTAAGGATGGAATATGACATTGAATCGGTAAGACAACTTCGAATCCATAGACAAGCTACAATGGCGTGAAACTAGTGGCTATTTTCATAGAAGTCTGATAAGCCCAAAGAGTGAAGAAAATAATGTGGTGCCAGTTGTATTTATGATCTACAACCATTCGATGAAGCATAGTTTTTAAAAATTTGTTAATGGCCTCTACCTGACCATTAGCTTGTGGATAATATGGGGTAGAGTTTTCATGGAAAACACTTGGTTGGGCACTCAGTTCCTCCATCATTTGATTACGGAAATGGGATCCGTGATCAGTAATAATGGACTGCGGGACTCCAAATATAGCTATGATATGATTGAATAGGAAGAGAGTGTCAGTATTACCATCTTCTGCATATGTAGGCATGGCCTTAGCCCATTTTGTGAAATAGTCAACAGCTACGATGATGTAACCATGCCCCCCAGCTGAGTTCATCTTACATTGCATGAAGTCAATCCCCCATTTGGAAAATGGGCTAACGACAATGACGGGGTGTAGCGGAGCAAGATGGGTGTGCTTTTTAGGATAAAAGTGTTGACAAGATGGGAATTTCTTAACAGCCTCATGACAGTCTTTGAAGACAGAGGGCCAGAAATAGCCATCTTGAAGGATTTTCTAACCTGTATCTGTCCCAGATAAATGACTGCCACATTCTCCAGAGTGGCAATCATTCAACACATGTTCAGCCTCCTCATTGGTGAGGCATTGCTTAAGAATAGAATCAATCCCACATCTATACAAGGTATCATTTAGGATTAGGTATTATTTCATGTGGTGACGGATACGGCAGCAATCGTCACGGGATAAATGTGGCTGAAATCATTGTGTTTGGAGATAAATAAGAAAATATCCATACCAAGGGTCAGTAGTGCTAATTAGGAACAGGAATTCATCTAGAAATGAATCACTAGTCTCAGATTCCGTTGAAGCACAGGCTAGATAACACATGAGCTCGAAAAATACCAAGGATTTCTTTGATGTGGCTTTGGAAAATTCCAGATCAAAATCCTGTAGTATGACTATCCATTAGGAGTACTTGCCCTCGAGCACCTGACGAGTCAGGATGTAATAAATAGGTTTCTGGTCTTCCAATACAGTGGTAGTGCAAAGTAGAATGTAGTGACGAAACTTTTGTACAGCAATGACCGTGGCCAATGCTAAATTTTCCACATGTGAATAGCGAGTTTCAGAATCCATAAGATTCTTACTGGCATAATAAATCATGTGCTCCTGACCATGCAGATTTTCCTGCACTAAAACCATAGTGATAGTAGTAGCGGAGGCAGCAATATACAGAAGAAAATCCTTTGAATAATCTGGGGGGTGTATCATGGGTGAATGAGTCAAAGCATGCTTAAGATTATCAAAGGCACGTTGGGCCTGGTCATCCCAGAAGAACGGGGTGTTCTTCTTTAGGAGACACATATAAATCGTGTGTTTTCTCTACAAAATTGCACACGAAACGGTGGAGAAAGTTTGCCTTCCCTTGCAAAATTTGGAGTTCAAGGAGATTAGTTGGGGCTGGTAGAGCTAAAATGGTGGAAATTTTCAAAGTATCAATCTGGATGCCATCTTTGGATACCACAAAACCTAGCAGATGTCCCATCTCAATGCAAAAAACACATTTATTCAGATTGAGTCATATATTATAATGACGGCATCTCAGGAATATCTCTCTAAGATGACTAGGATGGTCCTCCCGTCCTTGTGAATGAGCAAGGAGGTTGTTAAGGTACGGTTCAACAATATGTTTAATATTGTGAAACGCATAGGAAATTACACGTTGGAACGTGGCTCCAACATTTTTTAAGCCAAAATGTAACTTCTTATATGCAAAGGTTAACCATGGGAAAATGAATGTCTTCTTATGCTGATCAAAGGGTAATATCTCAATCTTATTATAGCCAAAGAAGCCATCCTTAAATGAAAATATGACACTTCCAGCATAGTTGTCGATAATCTGATTGATATGCGAAGTAGGAAAGTTGTCCTTGGGACAAGCTTTATTCAAATCCCTAAAGTCGATATAGACTCTAATGGTGCCCTTATTTTTATTGACAGGGACAATGTTCGATACCCATTTCGTCAGGGGTACAGGATAAATAAACTCGGCTTTGAGAATTTTCTCAATTTCAGCTTTAATAGCTGCGGCTTTCTGAGGATGGACTTGCCTTAGTTTTTTCCTGATAGGTTTAGCCATGGGATAGGTTTTAATCTCATGGACCACAACGGATGGGTCAATCCCCGACATCTCTTCATAGGACCAGGAAACAATATCACGAAATTCCTTGAAAAGTGCCTTGTATGCTTCAGATTCATCCGCCAAGCAGTTCTTCCCAACATGAACATGATCGATAGTATCAGGATTGGCTGATATGTCAATTGGATTCATCTAAGTAATGTTGCAAAGGTTTCCTTTAGAATCTGTATCTTGCAACAATATGGGACTTTGGGGTACGTTGACAATATCAGTAGGAAACAAGGATGCATAATCATGGGTAACCAAACTGGTGTTGGGGGGGAACATGGATCTATGATGGTGATCCTCCCAAATGGACTCATCCGTATTCATGATCTCCATAATGGAATCATCGAAAGGAAAAGTATCCGAGAGATAATCTAGAATGAGAAGAGAAGGTTCTAACCAGTACGGTAAATAGTAAGGATCCGAAGCCACTAGATGGAGGTCATCAATGTGATCATCGAAAAAGGTTTGAATGGTGTCATACATTGCTTCATGTGGACTCAACAAGGTGGAATCAACAACTTGTTTACCCTTAGGCTCATAATCAAATGAGGCGATCATATGGACTGTCGCGGTATCCGTGCTAGGAGGAGTGGATGGAAAAATCCCCATAAGGGATGATTCCTTCAACATGCCTACCCCAATCGACTGGTAAGGAGGAGGGGACTGGCCTAACAGGGGGATGTTATTAGCCATGGAGGTAGTAACTTTCAGCATACAGAAATCAAGCTGGTCAATGGTAACAATTCTCCCTATATGTGGAAATTGGACTATTCGAAATACTGTTAAGGCGACAACAATATTGGCATAGAACCAATTTCTTCCTAGAAGGAGGTTGTAATCTAAGGGGGCATCTACCACTTCTACTTGAATGGAAATGGTTTTGCCCCCCAGCTTAACCGCTAGAGCTGATATGAGACCATGGGGTTGGAAACCCTGTCCATCAAAGGCCTTAAGGGTCATAGGTGATGTTACAAGCTTGGGAGAGCCAAGATCCTTCCAACAAGACAGAGACAAAAACAAGGTCGAAGCTCCTTCATCTAGTACCATTCAAAAAAAATTCTTTCCCACAACTTTCGTAATTATCTGAAAATCAAGTTTATGAGGTAACCTAGACTTATGGTTCTCAACGTTGAAATGAATCAAGTTATTGTTATCTGGGTCTAAAGCTCCTAATGCTGTCAACAATTTTTTGCGCTGTGTAGGTCAACTTTGGAGTACTTCTAAGGTAGACATTGCACAAGGTGCCTAAGCGAGATCTTCAACTACATTATAAAATTGAGCAGCTCAGGCATTAGGATTAAAGATAGCCTTCCGAAGAGTACTCTTGGGTGGACACAAAATCATATC
The DNA here is from genome assembly GCA_001517045.1 of Pseudotsuga menziesii. Lineage (NCBI taxonomy): Eukaryota > Viridiplantae > Streptophyta > Pinopsida > Pinales > Pinaceae > Pseudotsuga > Pseudotsuga menziesii. Next base: position 80,562 of record LPNX010064713.1, on the reverse strand, counting down.
GAGAGTAGGCTTCTCGATAGATAGGGGGACAGTAGACGAGGATTCAGGAGAACTAGTAGAGGGAAATTTCCCTGAAGAAGAATGATCTTCTTTTTTATCTGTGGGTTTGTCATAATTATGACTTCGAGTTTGTGGATTAATGGTATCCAAGGACATCATACAAATTTCGTCTGACGAACTAGAGTTACCCTAATTAGACATGTGGTCTATTAGTTGTTGCTGAGAGGGAAAAGGATCCGTGAGTACTGTGGGTGCGGGATTTGATTTCAGAAATTGGGATATTTCGTCCCGACGAGGACACTCCTTTGAGATATGGTCACCTCTGCATAGCAGACAGGGATATTTTGCCTTTCTTTTCCCTTTATCGTTATCACTGTTGGTTGGTCTTGGATTCTCCTGTTGGTTTTCAGGTTTTTTATTTCTATTTTTACCCTTCTTTTTATTATTGCCCGAGGTTTGAGTACTTTGGATAGATATGACCTCGGTGGAAACCTTATGAGTCAAAGGAGTAGGGGTGGCAATCTGGGGTTGCTTGGCAGGTTTCACTATTGATGGGGACTGGATTGAACCAACAATCCCATCAACAGGTACTTCTGCAAGTGGCTTGGCAGGATCGGTGCTGGGGCAAGGAGATTGAGGAATCAGGTCATAAAGAGTTCTAGATTGGGAATAAACCAATTCTAGGTACTGAGCCCGACTAATAGCCTTCTCTTCAATAACGACACCGCCCATGGCCACATCTTGGGCAATAGGAGGAAACAAAGATTTGGTAAACCAATCAGCTAATAACTGATCAAGAATAGGGGCCTTAATAAGCCTTCTCTACCTTCTCCACTCATGGATATGATCAGATATGTGGGTGGAGTTGTTCTATCACAGAGAAGTTAAGAGATTAGTACCTGTTTCATAACGAATAGGGAGCTAAAAGTGTGTAAGAAACATGGTTTCCAACGAGCCAAAATCCACAAACGAATGTTGTGGGAGTTCAATGTACCATTTTGCGGATGTACCGGTCAAAGTTCGATGAAAAAGTCATAACCAAATTGAATCATCCATGAGGGAGTTAGAAGAACACCAAAAATGGAATGTCATAACATGGTTTTTCGGGTCATCTCCCTGCTTCCCATCGAATTTTGGGATGTCCAATGGTAACTTTACCGGAATAAGAGGCCACTAGGGATTGTGTCGAATGGGGTCATTAATCAACTTGGACAAATTTGGTAAATCCAAAGTTGCTAAAAAAGGTGACTAATAGTTTGGTTGTACATACTGGTAATAGTGATATGGCATATAATTACCGGTAGGACCATAAGTGGACTGAAAGACAGTTTGTTGTGAAAAAAAACTAACGAAAAATCTTCCTGCACGGGGTTGATTTCCGGGATCATGACCGCTAGGGCCTCCAGGAGGAGGACTGCCAGGGCCTTCGGGACCACCAAGACCACCAATACCATTAGCAAGTGGACCACTAGACCCTCAAGGGCCACCAGGAGGTAAACCTCCAAATCCTGCAGAACCACTAGGAGGAGGGCCAGTAGACCCTCCATGGCTGTTAGGAGGAAACACCAGGCCCCCCAGGGGCATTAGGACCATAAGGACCATAAGGAGGAAAGTTTCCAAATCCTCCAGGACCATTAGGCCCCCAAGGGGGAGGACCTCCATAAGGCGGTACTTTGGCACCTCCCGCAGTATGTATAGGTATCCCCCCCATAGCTAGCATGTAAAACCATTTGGGTTGCCCCCATGGCGTAAAAGTATTACTAGGGTATGGAATTCCAGCATAAGGCATCCCTGTAGGATTGGGTGGATGATTAATGTTATCTACATGTATTTGATAACCATAACCTCCAAAAGAATGAATGGCTACAGGTTGTGCCCCCAAGGGTTGACCTGAACTGGATGGGAGATTAACCGCATTAGTATGGGTGGGAGGGACATAAACTGTAGATGGTTCTATATTATAGGTATGCCCTTGACTAGGTAAAATTTCGGTGTCAAATAATGTAGGTCATGTCAGGATTTTCCCCTTAGCACTAGAAGGTACTAACGAAACAGGAATTGAAGGTTGGGTCCCAGGTGCAGAAGACGTAGGAAGATTTGGAACAGACATAACATGGGAGGTGGTGGGGGTGGTATTTTGACCTGGGTTGTGTGGTGTTACTGCACGATCTATAATTTTTTCAATGGGTCTCATAGAATCGGCAAGTGAACGATATGCCACAAGGACAGATGTGGAATGTGATGGTGTCAGGCCTAATAGTTCATCTATTTGCTTATCAATCTCCTGTGCACAGAGAATGGTAGCGTTGTATTGCCTACATTCTTCTTCATCTTTATAAGAGTTTAAACAGGTGCCAAATGAGTCAATGGCCTATCCTATAGAGGTATCCCAAAATGGAGCATTGGGACCATAATCCAGATCGGTAGTATCATCAACATGACCCTCAGTGGGAGAATGGAACGAGGTATTTACCTGAGAAGGTTGTTGGACCAGGGGAGGTGAGTGTGAAGAATATGGTCCTCCACTTTCTGCAACCACATTATCTCCCACTTGGGAGGTGGTGGCAGCTCCTTTGTCGATAGCTTCCATTGGATTTTCTCCTGAACCAGGAATAAAATCGGGTGGCAAGCCCCATACTCTTCTGGACTGTCTTAACTCAGCCAGTTTGTACAGTTCCTATCTAACCTAGGGTCTGAAAAACTAGAAAACACACCAAACATTTTCCCTACACAAGCTATAGGTTAAAACAAGCACACTCAAAATGATAGGAGGATTTCAAATAGTCACGTCTCTCGCCAGGATTGTCAAGAAGGTTCCACTCATGATATACCTCGAGGGTACATGCGTAGTAATCTCCTCGAATGTTGTTTTTGGTGTATGGCTCCAAGCAAGACGGCCAAAGGTCTTTTCTCAGATGGATAAGGTATCCTAGTGGGGTCTCCTAATATACTCAAGGTACGTGGGAGCTTGAATCGGTAGTAGTGCTATCTAATGCATAACCGTACACAAGGGGCCTTCCGATATACAATCGAGTACGTGAAGTACATTTCTATATACCTCAAGGGTACATGAAAGGTCGTTCGATATACCGACGGTATGTGGAAGAACCGCGCGAGTACCGGGATTTAATGCAGACAAATAACGACAGCTCCTATGCTTAACGATTCCTGAACACGTCTCTAACCCATCACTCCAATTGCTATGTAAATTTTAACCTATAACTACCGTTAATTTTAAAGTGGACGCTTAGTTGAATGCATGGTGTTTTGACAGAAAAGTAAAACCATGCAGTATGCTTATGAAAAATATTTCACTTTACCGTTCAATATGCCTACTTATGGGAGGGAAAGAGAGTATTTTCTTTTGTTTCAAAACCAAAAATATTTCCAAACAACAGTCTCGAACACAAATCAAAGACAAGTAGCACTTTCCAAACTAATTTCTCTTTTCTGAAAGCAATGAGAAGGGGAATAATCTCTTTTCCTAAAAGAAAAACAAGAAGCACACTACATGCAAGTGCACTCTATCTTCAATTTTCTTAAAACATAGGAAAATCTAACTTAAAACTACCATTTTTTTATTTTGACAAGATAGTGATAAATGCATAAGAGACGAAAGAACATGAAGAGCCTAGAATCTTGAAAATCCAATCAGAGGTCCAAAACGCTCAATGATGATAACCTAATCTTAATCAAAAAATTTCTTTTTTAAAGGAAGAAAAAGAAGTTTTCTATGCAAACAAGAAATGAAATTAAGACGCCAATCAAGTGTTCTTCTTTTAGTCTATGTAACAGAAATGAAAAGATATCTTACTAACACCCTAATCTTTTCAAAAACAAGAATTCATTCGCAATCACAACCAACAAGCACCAAAGTGAATGAAAAATCAAAATTCTAACCTAGCTTTTGAATTTTCCAATCAAACCAATCTTTAACCATAAAATTCTAAACCACAAGCATCAGATTCTGATATACAATCCTGATAGTATAGGGTTGAAAGCAAATCAACTCAAATTTTTTACAAAAATTGAGAAAAAGGGAGGTCTTGGAATGAAGCCTACCTGGCACTGCGCTTCTCAGGTATTGACAGTGTGGTTCTATCCCAACACCGCTCCTCGCCAACAGAACTCAGGTGGTGGCACTGTGGGCTGCTCACTAGTTTCAGGCAGTGGCACCGCTTCTCGCCCACTGCATAAGCATGGTTCCCTGTAAAATTCCAAAACACATAGAGAACGATAGATCAAGTCATAAAAAGACTAGATCAAGGTAAAAACTGATAGATTGAGAGTAAGAAAGAGCATAAAAGGTCAAAAATAATTCAGATCTAGATAGATCTGGAAGTTTCAAACCAAAATCCAATGAGTCAGATAGCAGATCTGACTGAAGAGAGTTGGAGAAGGATCCTAGATTCAGACAAGAGTTGAAGAACTAAGGAATATCAGATCAACTGATACATATATTCATTCCCCAATGGAGTCACCAGATTTGTTAGCAGGAGTATTTCACCTTATACAGATAGAAGTTGTTCCTCTGGTCTGAATGGTTCAGATCCAGAACAAATGAACGACAAAGGATGAAGACCCTCCCTGGATATCGTAGATACCTGGAATGCCTGCTTCGATAGTAAACATGTGTACCTGCAATCATATTAAACACGCAAACACATCAAAACTACCAGAACATAATTTATTCATCCATGTCAGTGACGAAGGAATCCAACAACATTTACATGTGAAATCAAACAACAACAGTTAACTGGGACAGAACTCAACTTTGCATTAAGATTAAAATGGAGAATTTTACAACCAATTAAGCCTTAGTGTTGACATGCATCTCCATGAAACCAAAAATTTCATCCCCATAACCTCCAACTTTGCCCTCTATGCTCTCCAATGGCTTGGGCCAAGTGGTCAATCCAACAGCATAACAATACTTCAATGGTTCTACCCCTCAACCATGGACATGATCTTGTATTTATAAGGCTCAATGGATATGAATGGTTGAAATATTTGTGGATGACGTGGCCTCTAAGATCCTAGGATGAGGGATCTCGAGCTCAACTGACCCACAATGATAGGGATAAGGGAGGACACGAGGCTCATGATCTAGAAGCCTTGAGAATCTTCTCTTTTTCCCATTTTACCCAGGGTACCACTTTTCTCCTTCTATGACAAAGCGGTTCAGGTAAGAAACGCTTATGGACCAAGGGCTATAAGTGGTGGCACCACTTATGGAAAATAAGGAATAGGCGATGCGAGCATGGTACTTCTCATGGATAAAGGGGAAAGCGCGGTGCTGAGTCTTTTTATGAAAGATTGACAATCAACATGGGTTTCCACTACAAGTGTTGGGATTAAGGGCAAATAGGTATGTCTAAGGTGTTATCACATGATGATGACAGGATTTTGGTATAACACATAGTACCTTTGCAGGTACAACCCATTGTGAGGTTTTCCTAAAGGTATCCCATTGTAATCTACAAGCTCATAGGCCCCTTTCTCTAAAAATTTACTTACGATGAAAGGCCCATACCACATGGATTCTAACATTCCTTTTCCAAGCTTGTCATGCTTCTGATCATAAGTCAAAACCATGTCACCTCCATTAAACACACGATGTTGAACGGATTTATTGTAATGAGCTTTGATGCATTTTTTATGTGCTTCATTATCCAAGGAAGCATCTCTCTAGTTCTCATCAATATAAAAACTGTTCTTCTTTTGCAAAAGTGTTTGGGATAAGCTTAATTGTGAGCTTGAGTGACAGGATCTCACATTCAATAGGCAGGATAACTTCCAGTCCATATACCAACTATAATGGTGTGAAACTAGTTGTTGTTTCAACTCAAGTCCTATAAGCCCATAGTGCAGAAAATAGATTCAAGTTCCAGTTGGATTTATGATCTCCAACCATTCTACGCAACATAGTTTTCAAAACTTTGTTAATGGCCTCAAATTGACCATTAGTGTGTGGATAATAAAGGCTTGAGTTTTCATGATGAAAACCCATCCTAGCACTTAACTCAACCATCATCTGATTACGAAAATGGGATCCGTGATTAGTGACTGTGGGTTGCAGAACTCCAAACCTAGCTATTACATGATTGAACAAAAAGAGGGCGACACTCCGACCATCCTCTGCATATGTAGGCATTGTCTCATCCCATTTTGTAAAATAATCAATGTCTAGGATGATGTAACCATGCCCCCCGGTTGAGGTAGGCTTACAATCCATAAAATCTATCCCCCATTTGGCGAAAGGGCCAACGGCAATGATGAGGTGTAAAGGAGTGTGGTGGGTGCACTTTTTTAGATAAAAATTTGATAGGGTGGGAACTTTTCAACCACCTCATGACAATCCTTGAAGGTTGAGAGCCAAAAATACCCGTCGCAAAGTATTTTCTTAGTTGTAGCCATCCCAAAAAGATGATTGCCACATGCTCTAGAGTGGCAGTCATTCATAACTTGTTCTGCATCTTCGTGTGTAAGACATCGTCGAAGAACGAAGTCAATACCATGGTGGTATAACATGTCATTTAAAATGAGATAATATTTCACGTGGTGACGGATACATCAGAGATCATCAAGAGACATATCAGGTTGAAACCTTTGGGTTTGGAGATAGATGATCAGATCTCCATACCATGGATTGGTTGTGCTAATTAGGAACAAAAATTCATCCCAAAATGAATCATTGGTATCAGCTTCCATGAAAGCACAGGGAAGTTCAAAAATTAACTTCATGAAAATGTCTAAGGACTTCTTGGAAGTATCCTTAACAAACTTGAGATTGAATTCCTATGAGATGACGATCCAACGGGAATACTTCCCCCCTAAAAAAACACATACTTAGATAGTAAATCACATGATCTTGGCCATTGAGATCTTCCTGCACTAGAATCATACTCATGGTAGTAGTGGAGGCGAAAACATACAACATAAAGTATTTTGAATAATTCGGGGGGTGTAGCACCGGTGAATGTGTCAAAGCATGTTTCAAATTATTGAAAGCTCTTTGGGCTTGGTCATCCCAAAAGAACGAGGTGTTCTTCTTAAGGAGATGCATATAACCGTGTGTTTTTTCTGCAAATTTGCACACAAAATGGTGAAGAAATTTTTCCTTCCCTTGCAAACTTTGGAGTTCAGTGATATTAGTCGCGGTGGGTAAGGCCAAAATAGCAGCTATTTTCAAAGGATCTATCCGAATGCCATCTTTGGAAACCAAAAATCCAAGAAGACATCCAATCTCAACACAAAAGACACACTTGTGGGGATTAAGACGAATATGATAGTGACGGCAATGAAGGAAAATTTCCCTAAGGCGGCCTGGGTGGTCCTCATGTTATTGTGAATGAGCAGGGAGGTCGTCCAGATAGGGTTCAACAATGTGTTTAATATCATGAAAAGAATAGGACATAGTGCACTGGAATGTCGCTCCAACATTTTTTAAACCAAAGGGTAACTTTCGATAGGTAAAGGTTCCCCACGGACAAATGAATGTCATCTTATGTTGGTCGATGGGTAAAATTTCTATCTGATTATAGCCAGAAAATCCATCCATAAATGAGAAGTTGACGCTCCCAGCATAGTTATAAATGATTTGACCGATATGTGGAGTAGGAAAATTGTCCTTGGGACAAGCCCTCAGTCAAATCTTGAAAATCGATGCAAACCCTAATAGTGCCATGTTTCTTGGCTACAGGGACAATAATAGACATCCACTCAGTCAACGGTATGGGATAAATAAAACATGCTTTCAAAAGTTTCTCGACCTTGGCTTTTATTTCCATGGCCTTCCTAAGATGGACTTGACGTAGTTTTTTCTGGACTGGTCGTGTCATGGGGTAAATATTAATTTCATGTACAATTATGAACATATCAATACCAGGCATCTCTTCATACATCCATGAAAAAACATCTCGGAACTCTTTGAAAAGAGCTCTATACTTTTTAGTTTCTTTAGTTGAACAGTTATGTCCTACATGAACGTGTTCAACAATTTTGGGATGCATTGATATGTCAATAGGAGTGAGTAATGTTACACATGTTTCCTTCAGAATCAATTCCTTGTAACAGTACAGGAGTCTAAGGATTTTTTATAATATTAGAACTAATGAGAGCAACAAAATCAGGATCTTTCAAATTGGCATTGGGAAGGAAAGAGGATCTATGATAATGATCTTACCATATAGGTTCATCCACACCCATGATCTCCATAGTATATTCATCCGACGGGTAAGTATACTATAGATAATATAGAATGGGGGGAGGAGAATCTAGCCAATAGGGAAGGTGGTAAGGATCCGATGCCACTAGATGATGATCACCATAGTGTATATCATAAACAGACTAAATAACATCATAGAGCGCTTCATAAGGGCCTAGAGAAGATGTCTCAACAACTTCTTTACCTTTAGAACTGTGGCTAGTCGTGGATATCATGTTCAAAGTGGCCACTTCCATACTATGAGGGGTTAAGGGAAACACACCCATAAGGGTTGAATCCTTCAACATTCCTACCCCAATCGATTGATCAGGCGAGGGAATTTCTCTAGCATAGGAATATTGTTTGCAGTGGGTGAGGTAACATCTGGTGAACAAAAATCGAGTGGATCGATGGTCACAATATTACCCAAATGAGGGAATTGGAGAGTATGAAAAAATGTCGAAGCAACAGTCGTCATGGTGTAGAACTAGTTCCTCCCCAATAGCAAATTGTAATCTAATGGAGCATCGACTACCTTCACTTGAATGGAAACAGTCTTTCCCCCAAGCTCGACCGAAAGGGCCGATAATAGACCATGAGGTTGGAAACCTCGCTTGTTGAAAGATTTCAAAGTTGTGGGTGAGTTTGTAAGTTCAAGAGAACCAATGGTTATCCAGGAAGACAAAAACATTACTGAGGTGGAATCCCCTTCATCCAATACGATCCTATGGACCTTTCTCCCAACTAATCTGGTCGTGATTTGAAACACAATTTGGTGGGGTAATTTGGACTTGTAATTCTCCACATTAAAATGAATCAAATTAGTGTTATTCGGGTCTAAGGCCCCTAAAGATGTCAACAATTTTTTGCGCTGAATAGGACAGCTTTGGAGTAGCTCCAGGGTAGACATCGCGCAAGGTACTTGAGACAAATCTTCAAAAACGTTGTAGAATTGTGCAACTCGAGCATTTGGATTGAAAACATATTTTTGGAGAGTACTCTTAGGTGGGCACAAAATCAAGTCAAGTTTAGGTTTCTTGATCATAAGAGGGCCATTAGAAAAAGGTGGAGAAGAAGAACTAGTAGAAGGGGCTTTCTTGGGAGAAGGACTTTCGTACTTTTGTTGGGACGTGCACCCTAAGGATTATTAGTTTTGGTAACTCCGCGGTTGTTGAGGAAGTTTGTAAGCGGAGTTACGGGCCAAAATAGTATTAGGGGTGTCGGGGTAAGTCAGAGCCCCTTTTTGTAATAAACCCATGGTTTAAATCCAGGGTTTAGGGTTTTGGGTGCCCATGGTTTGAAGCCAGGGTTTTGTAATAGCGTGATGTATAAATAGGCATTTTTGTAAATAAGAAAAGTTAGGATTTTTTATGTAAAGAAAGAAAGGCGAAGCTAAGGCTTATTATGTAAGGAAAGGTTAAGTCCCAGCTGTGTGCGTGGATGACCTCTGCAGCTGTGTGCACAGAGGGTTTTTGTAAGAAGATTAAGGAAAGATCTGCAGCTGTGTGTGCAGAGGCCTGCTGCTGTGTGCATGGATTTTAAGGACTGAAGGGATCTGCAGCTGAGTGCGCAGATCAAACTGTGGTTTTGTAGCAAGTTGAATAAAACATAGTTTGTGGACGTAACCCCTACTCTGGGGGTGAACCACGTTATATCCGGTGTTGTGGTTTCTTGTGCTGTTTCTCTTTCTGTTGTCTTTTATGCATTAATAACTGTATACATTTGATAACTTAGATCACTGCTAATAACAAGCTTCGCTGTGAATTCCCTATAGTGGGTTAAGCAAGTCACGGTTGTTTATCTATCTGCGAAGTTGTATATGAGTGAATGACAAAGCTATGTAATTGTTGATTAATAAGTTTATTAAAGGCTGAGGTACAGTAATATCCCTCTCTGCTTGCAGAAACCTGATTCTGCGGCACCCCATAGCTGTTTCGGGTGAGACTGCAACCTGCGCGTAGGTTGTTGCCGAAAGGGCCAACACTGTGGGTCTTTTGTTGGTGCGACATAAAAGGACTAAACCCAGGTCTACCCAATTGCCCAACAAATTGGTTCCGTTGTTGGTTGAACTCAGTATCTGCTCAAGAGGGGTTTACGTCGTACCTCGAGGGCTATGTTTTGGAGGCCCTCTGTGAAGGATATTGGGGATTGGCTTAATGAGACTTATCTGAAATTTGCTGAGACAGAGAATACAAATCCGCGTCGTAGCACACATGACTTTTTACAAAGGTATGTTTTTTGTGATGCTTATGAAATTTTCTTTGGTAGTATCCACATAGAGTTGCACCAGTGGTTGTCTAGGTTAACAGAGAGAAGGATGAACTTCCAAGCTCGACGGATTCCCATGTGGACCCCCACAAGGGTCAACCTTATGCCACACGTGAACAACGAGGTATCCCGCGCTATTGATTTCTGGACGACGCGAACATTGGAAGCCTTCGTGACAGAGTTTGCCATCGACACAAATACCTCCTTCAGCGAAGCTGAACGGCAGTTCTTCAAAGGTCCCCATGGTAAGTTTTGGAATTCATTAAGCTTGAGGATTAAAATACTATTGGTCGGAAAAGGGTATATTATTTTTTGAATCAGACTGCTACATTAGTAGTACTAACATATGTTTGCAAGTGATAATACCTTCGACGAGCAAAGTGGTTTGCTGCGAAGTGGGAAAAGGTACAAGAGGGATTTTGCCTCCTATTCCTTAGGTCAAGCTACCGCATTTTCCCTTGTCAATTCTGAAGACTCAGACCTGGAAGACAACCCTTCCTTTGGAAACCCTCCGGTCACCCCGCAGCGAAGCTCTGTTACCCCTGACATTCCGTCGCAGCCCGACAGTCAACCAAGTCCAAGTATTTCGGCCACAGGTCAATCTGCCCCTATAAACCCCCCCCCCCCATCGACATCCTGTCCCCCTCCCAACCCTCCCAGAACCACCATGGCCCACTTAGCTAATGATATCAAGCTGCCCATCTTCAAAGGCACGGGATCAGAAGACCCCAAACAGTTCTGGTTTTTATGTGAAGCAGTATGGAACGCGAAGAATATTACAGACCTGGATGTGAGAACCGCGCAGCTCATTACTTCTTTCCGGGACCGGGATTTGACCTGGTTCATGAAATTCTCCAGTACTCAGAACCCTACTTTAGATGAGATTAAGGCAGCTATAACCAAAGAATTTAAGAAGCCTAAATCAGAATCGCAGAGCATCACTGAGCTAAAAGAGATTCAACAGTGGCACGGCGAATCAGTGTGGGACTTTTACCAGAGATTCAAAGTTCTACTAGACCAAGTCAGTTTTACCATTAGTCCTGCGCAGCACAAGGAATGGTTTATCGCAGCATTATTACCACATATCAGAACCCCGCCCATGCAACAGAAGGTTGCTGACCAGCAAGAAGCTCTGGAAATTGCAATGAAGCTAGAAACCCACCCCGTCAGAGACGATTCTGGTATTGCTCAAATCCAAGCACAGCTCGCAGCAATGGCCCTGGAGCTTCGTGATATGAAGAAGGCTAAAACCAGTTGAGAGGAGGTCTGGTGTACGTAATGTCAGACAAAAGGTCACGATAGGGACCAGTGCCCCGTAGTCAGAACTTACCTAAATACGGGTGCGCCAAACCAATTCAATCCCGGTGTTCTATACTATGAGATTTGTCGAACCACTGGCCAACATCGCCCTAAAAACTGCCCTCTTCTTCAGAGATATGTTCAAGTTCCCAAGAACCCCTACTGCAAATTCTGTAAGTCAGTAGGGCATAATTAAGAGGAGTGTCGTAGCTATGATCTCATGAGAGAGCGCATCTCTGATGCCTACCAAGTGCAAAATGAAGCCCAAAATAATGACGGCTATGGTTACCACAGCGGTGCCTCTGGAAGAGGTGCCTTTAGCAGTCGCAGCCATGGTGGTATTCCCGGGAGAGGTAGAGGCCAGGGTGTGTGTTACAATTGTAACCAAGCTGGCCATTTGGCTCACGACTGTCGGAACCCCACCACAACCTGTCGGTATTGCCGCGCTGTAGACCACGTGATTGAACAGTGCCCCCAGCTCATAGCAAAGATTCAGGAAAACAACAGTGGCCCTACCCAGAATATTCAGTTGATTTTCGTTGAGCAGAGACCTACCGCAGCCATCAATGTGGTCACCTGGAGTGGAGCCACGACGCACATTCAGAATACGCAGAAATAACCTGTCGAGGTGTGCGCGCGTAAAGCCTCAGAGCACGTCCCAGCACTTAACACTGTGAAATACCAAGCACCATTCAAGGCAGCCCAGTGTGATATTGTTAACCCTCGCACAGCAGCAGTACCTACGCGGAAACCTCAGCAGGCCTCGCAACCGCAAGATGCTTCGATGGATAAAGTAAGTACACTCTCCTCCTTTTTACAGAGTTGTATGAAACTCTTGAGGAATCAGAATGCTTTAAAAGAGCTGTAAAAATTTCTTGCTGTCACAGACCCTCTGAGAGGAGTTGATCAGGAGAAAACTGTTAGTCGTGTTCGAAGAACAGGGCGAGAAATGAGATTGAATGTTCAGATAGAGGAATATGATATGACTGATGTCATTTTGGATCTTAGATCAGAAGTTAATGTCCTACCCAAGCAAACCTAGGGACAAATGGGAAAACATTCCCTGGCTTGGTCACCTATACAACTGATATTAGCTAACCAGCAAAGAATTGTGCCCCTAGGGAGACTTCTTAGTGTTCCCATAGATATTGATGGGGTAAGCACTCTAGCGGATTTTGAATTTATTGAGATCATTGATGACAGCAACCCTTATCCCGCCCTGTTGGGAATCGAGTGGGCCATGGCAACTGCTGCAATCATCAACCTTAAGAGGAGACAGATGAACTTCGAAGGAAATGGTCTACGAGTTATCATACCCCTCGACCCATCCCAAGGAGAAAGATATACAGAACTGATCAGAGACGAACGGGAGCAGGATACTCTAGACCACATCTACAACATTACAGCCAAGGAAGCAGATTATGTCGATCCTGGTGCCGATGGCGTAATAGATTGGAAATGTGATAGCTCTTGCATGTCTGATTCAAATGATGGTCTAGAGAATTGGCAGAATCGATTGTACGAGCTACATGGCCATAGGTGCACGCAAATCACTAAGTCTCTTAGATGCCTTAGTGGACAGCCCAGAGAGTTGCCTACATATGTTGGGTTGACAGACCCTGGAGGATTTATTGCACATTTCTTAGAACAAGCACCTTAGTCACAAAGAATGCAGACTCTGGAGACATTATTAGGAGCTACAGCAGCAGGGTGGACCGATCACGAAAAGTCTACTCCCAGTTGGGGAGCCTGCCAGAAATTTCTGCACCTCATATTCATAAACCAATTCCAAGAGGTGCGAAGTAAGTTCAATGGGCAGAATAGCCCTCATGAACATTTGAGGCAAAGTTATGCAGCATGGGACAACATACCTCGCAAGGAGTGGGTACATAAGTTCGTGCACACCTTGGAACCTATAGCACAAAACTGGTATATGGAAGCCGAGCTTCGACACGGAATTGAATACCAAACCAAGGGGCAGAACCAAGAAGCCAGTCCATCAAACCTAACAGTCCTGTCGCCGACATTCCTAGGATGGGTCGAAGGGCAATACTATGCCGAGGGTGCTTGTTGTCATGAAGCTCAACCCATGATTCCGTCGCAGACCAAAAACACAGCGAGGCTTAAAATACGACCGTTGGGAAGCAGCCAAATTGGTGGCGGTAGTGCTTTAATTTCCTTAAATGCCTGTACTAAGAAGATTATCAAAAATCGAGCTCCACTTGGACAAGATTTTCATCAGATTTGGTGCCTTCAATGCACCGTCCTGCCCGATTTGATTGATGGAGTGTATAAGAAGATGCCTAAGTTAGGGAAAATTGTATTCTGCCTTTCTCTAAGATTTACAAGTGAACCCATGACAACAGAACGAGAGCTTGACGATTTAGTAAGGGAATTCGAGCAAGAGGGTCTGATAAGCTACTCTAATCGGCCACCTGCCTTTGCTCCCTGTGAAGAAGCTCACCCCGCACCACCACGGCCGATGTAGACACGGTCTGCTAGGAAAAAGTCCAAAACAAAATTTCGCTCCAAGCGAAACCAAGACCGGCCAAGGCAAACAGGGCAAACGCCAGCAGATCATCCTATGGATCCCCCCAGTTCCACAAAGGTCCCGGTCGGGGGTAGGGAGAACATTGCACCACCGCAGCCACCGTATCTACAACATGTTCGACCAGGTGCCAAGCTACCCCATCGAACAAAGCAATTCACGTTAACCACACCCTCGCTGCCACAAGGAGTTCAGCTGATCGGAAGCATGACAAGGAAGATCGATCGGCTTAAGTACAGTGATCACGACACAAATGACCATGGCAAGTTTCCACGGTTTGCACCAGCAGAATACCTGCACCACGTCAAATACCCAGATGATAATGTGACACTACTGGAAGTACAACCGTGGACTGCGGGCCTGGACAAAGCTTGCCTACTCAAGATGCTTGATATTCCACATTTCGGTCGTGGCATACATGTGACCGTAGTGGCCAAACAGTTGCTAGCATTAGTGCATGACGGCTATTTATGGATAGGGTACCAGCAAATTCCTATTGACGTCACACTCATCTATAAGATCACAGGTTTACCAATGGCAGGACCTGATCCGGGAACTGAATTTCCGTCAAAACATGACGATACAAAGCTCATGCAAACTATGAAATAATTGTTTGGCCTGACAAAGGGGAAATGGGGGTATCACACTTCCGTGATTCAGGAACAGCACATTCGCTTTGCAGCTGAACTCTTAGCCTGCAAACTCATACGGAAATGCAGGCCAACTGAAGTACCTGCTCCGGTTATCCGGATTGCTATGAACTGCGCTGAGGGGTATACTTACAATTGGGCCGCATATCTTGTGAAGGAATTCCTGGAGGATGCCCGCGATGCACAGGAAAAAGGTAGACCTTTTCATAATTCCTGGCTATTAATACTTATTGCATTAGTTGGGTGGAAAGAACCCACTAAAGCTCAGTTTGTAGAAGTAAACCCAAGCATTCCGGGGGTAGTGAGGTATGCCTCCCTATGGATATCCTCAGATAAGGTATCTCAGCAGATGATGAACACTGTGTTCTTCTTTTATGCCATGAATACCCACTATGAGATTGTGCGAACACCACGGCTTACCAATGAGTTGTTCTCTAAATATGAGGGCGCCGCGAACTTCAGTGCCGATATACATCATGTTTTCATTCAAGCCCGTGCCGATCCACGACATCAATGGTTTAAATTACCATATGTAGCCACTGAACCAGATATCAGGGGTATAGTTCAGCAATGGCCGACTGACTGGTTGAAAGATATAGGAAAGAAACCTTCTATTCCAGTTCCCCTAGCTACCAATATTGGCGTAGGTACCAGTCAAGCGCAGCAGCAAAACCCATTAGAAGATAGCGAAGACCTAAGTAATTCGCAGCTGGATGGCAACGGCTAGGGCGGAGATGGTGGACAGGACAAACAGGATGAGGAGTCGATCAAGACCATATCAAATCCCAACCCATCAACAAAGCGCAAGTCACCAGAAGTAGCAGAGGTAGACAAGCCGCAGTCCCGCAAAAATTCAAAAGCGTCGAAGGACAAAAATATTGAAAAAGAAGCCACTATAACGTTGGATGAGCTGGAGCAAGCTCTAGAAAAGTATACGGGAACGCTTACTAAAAAATGGTCAGAGTTTGCGGAACTGCATCTTGCTGGGCTCACAGGTGTAGCACACAGGGTTTCGGAGCTAAAAGAGTTAGCAGCAAAGTCAGTGATCAGTACTGCGACAAGTAGCACTACAGCACCCACGCAGGAGGATATTAGGTAATGGCCACCCAGAGATAACCGAGGCCAATTATCAAGCGTAGCTCTGCTCTGCTACCGACTGATGCAGATTCCTGGTCCCAGATGAGTACGACCGTAGGGATCGATTATACAAAGATGTCCATGTCAGAATTGCACCTCTTCCAGCTTGCTATTACAAAGGAGATCCATGCACGAGACCAATTGTCTCAAATCCAATTAGAAGACACCCTCACACAAAGCAAAATCTTCACAGCACGACTCGAAGAAGTAGCACAACAGAAGAAAGATGTTGAAGATAAAACAACTACACTGATGCAAGCACTGGACGAGGCATGTCGGAGTCTTTCTGACTCCGACATAAAAGGAGAAGAGGAACCAGAGCAGAGAATCACTAAGCTGAGAGACTATGCCCAGCAGTCTCGCAGGGAGATTGAAAGGTTGAAGATAGAACACTAGCACCAGATCACAGAACTTCAACTGCGCATCCCTCCCGAGACTCCACCAGAGGTACGAGAATAGCGCCATAGGGACATCAAGGCTTCAGCAGCAAAGATATCAGATAATGTGGCCAGTGTCGCAAAACTGATGGAAGATAGCATCGACACATGGGCAAACCTACAGGACCATCCAGATGTAGGTAAGATCTAGGAAACCATCAATTTGTGCCAAGACAAATTAGATGCAGTCAGAATCGAAATCAAGACGTTGCCACCTATGCAGAAGATGGATAAAGTAGAGCACAGCAAGGAACTTCAGCAGGAAATTGAGTCCTGCAGGATGAAGGTAACGCTGCTGGAGAATGCGTTACAGCCACTGGTTGATGAAGCATTGGAACTGAGTAATACTGCAGAGAGCCAGCTCAAACTTTTGAAGACCTACGACACTTTTGCACAAGAACGGGCTAACACAGAATCATCCTCAGTGTTACAAGAGTTGGTGGAAAATGAGAAAGCAGCTGACGACATACTACACAACCTCACCAGTCGCTTCCAGACCCTTGCGCAGAAGATTCTCCCACCAGATCCATCGCAGAGTGTCCTGGGACGGGCCACTAGTGAGTCTTAAGGGCCTGTTGGGACGCACACCCTAAGGATTATTAGTTTTGGTAACTCCACGGTTGTTGAGGAAGTTTGTAAGCGGAGTTACAGGACAAAATAGTCTTAGGGGTGTTGGGGTAAGTCAGAGCCCCTTTTTGTAATAAACCCATGGTTTAAATCCAGGGTTTAGGGTTTTGGGTGCCCATGGTTTGAAGCCAAGGTTTTGTAATAGCGTGATGTATAAATAGGCATTTTTGTAAATAAGAAAAGTTAGGCTTTTTGATGTAAAGAAAGAAAGGAAAAGCTAAGGCTGATTATGTAAGGAAAGGTTAAGTCCCAGCTTTGTGTGTGGACGACCTCTGTAGCTGTGTGCGCAAAGGGTTTTTGTAAGAAGATTAAGGAAAGATCTGCAGCTGTGTGCGCAGAGGCCTGCTGCTGTGTGCGCAGCTTTTAAGGACTGAAGGGATCTGCAGCTGAGTGCGCAGATCAAACTATGGTTTTGTAGCAAGTTGAATAAAACACAGTTTGTGGACGTAACCCCTACTCTGGGGGTGAACCACGTTATATCCGGTGTTGTGGTTTCTTGTGTTGTTTCTCTTTCTGTTTTCTTTTATGCATTAATAACTGTATACATTTGATAACTTAGATCACTGCTAATAACAAGCTTCGCTGTGAATTCCCTGTAGTGGGTTAAGCAAGTCATGGTTGTTTATCTATCTGCGAAGTTGTATATGAGTGAATGACAAAGCTGTGTAATTCTTGATTAATAAGTTTATTAAAGGCTGAGGTATAGTAATATCCCTCTCTGCTTGTAGAAACCTGATTCTGCGGCACCCCATAGCTGTTTCGGGTGAGACTGCAACCTGCGCACAGGTTGTTGCCGAAAGGGCCAACACTGTGGGTCTTTTGTTGGTGCGACATAAAAGGATTAAACTCGGGTCTGCCCAATTTC
Organism: Pseudotsuga menziesii; assembly: GCA_001517045.1. Lineage (NCBI taxonomy): Eukaryota > Viridiplantae > Streptophyta > Pinopsida > Pinales > Pinaceae > Pseudotsuga > Pseudotsuga menziesii. Next base: position 62,525 of record LPNX010064713.1, on the reverse strand, counting down.
CCAACACCGTTTTCTCTGTGAGTTTGTCATATGACTAACTACAAGTAGTCAAGCTAACAATTTCTGAGGACATCATTCGTATCTCTTCAGTAGAATTAGAGGTTCCTTGTGAATACATATGATCAATCATTTGTTGTTGAGACAAAAAGGGGTCTGTAAGTACTGTTAGTATAGGGTGACTTCAAAAATTTACTAATTTCTTCACGACGAGGGTACTCCTTTTTGAAGTGGTCACCACCACATAGTAGGAAAGGATACTTAGCCTTCCTCTTTCCTTTTTTGTCGTTCTCTGAAGTCATAATATTGGGATTCTCCTATTGGTTTCTGGACTTTTTACCTTTTCCTTTACCTTTATTTTTATTATTGGGTGTCTATGTATTTTGAATAGCATTCACCTTGGCAGAAACTGTAGGAGTAGAAGGAGTAGTAGTAGAAGAACTTTGTTGCTTAGTAGGCTTTGTTGCTGACAGGGGCTTGATTGAACCTACAACCCCATCAACAGGAGTTTCTATAGGTGGCTTGGTAGGGTCTGTGTTGGGATGAGGAGCCTAAGGGACCAGATCAAACAAAGTTTCGGACTGGGAATAAACCAAGTCCAAATACTGAGCCTGGCTAATAGCCCAATCTCTAGTGACAATGTCGCCCATAGCCACATCACGGGAAATGGAAGGCAACAAGGATTTCATAAACCAATCAGACAACAATTGGTCTGGGATATGAGCTTTAATAAGACTTTGTCATCTCCTCCACTCATGAATATGATTCAATAAATGTGTGGAATTATTTTGATGAAGTGATGTCAAAAGATCCGTAATAGTTTTGTAATGGATAGGAAGCTAGAAATGAGTAAGAAAAACTATTTCCAATGAGTTCAAGTCCACAAATGAATGTTGCGAAAGATCAATGTACCACTTGGCAGTCGTACCAGTCAAAGTTCGTTGGAAGAGACTCAAACAAATTGATTCATCCATCAAGGAGTTAGAAGAACACCATATATGGAATGTCATAACATGATTTTTGGGATCCTCACCCTGATTCCACTCAAAATTCAGAATGTATCATGGTAACTTAACTGGAATTGCAGGCCATGAAGGGTTATGTTGGATGGGATCATTGATTGACTTGGACAGATCAGGAAAGTCCAAAGTTTCCAAAAATGGAAGTTTTCGATTAGGTTGAACATACTGGTAATATTAATATGGAATCTATATACTAGTACGACCATAAGTTGATTGATACACTGCTTTTTGGGGCGTTGGCTTCGCAGATGGTCCTCTCGAAGATCCGCCAGATAGTGGCGGGCCTCTTGGAGGAGGGTCGCCTCCAGGTCGAGGTGGTCCTCTAGGTGGTGGTCCCCCATAAGGATATCCTCCAGTTGGTGGACCTCCTAATGGTAGTCCTCGGAGTGGTGTTCCTCCAGAAGGTGGTCCCCTCGACGACGGTCCTCTAGAAGGAGGCCCTTCAAGTGGTGGTACTCCATAAGGTGGACCTCCATCATGTGGGCCTCCACTAGGTGGTCCTCCACCAAGTGGCCCTTCAAAAGGTGTCCCTCTATAACCTCCAGTAGTATTCATAGGTGTCCCTCCAGGCATAGGCATATATGACCAATTAGGTTGTCCCCACGGTGTAAACATGTTTTCGGGGTAAGGCATTCCGAGATAAACAATCCATGAAGATGTAGGTTGATAATTCACATTTCTTATAGGTGGTTGGTTTCCTGGGTAGTTATAACCCCAATAATTTTGACTGACTATAGGTTGTACCCCTAATGGTTTCCCTGTACTAGAAGGAGGGAGAACCATATTAGTGTTGGTGGAAGGAACTACGACTGTTGATTGTCCTACAGTAGGGGCCTATATTACACTAGAAGTGACTCCAATAACTAATGAAACAACTTGAGCGGGGGGTTACCCCCCAATGATAGAAGATACAGGAGAACCAGAAGCAGACCCAAGACTCTGAACTACAGTAATAGGGTTGGAGGGTTGACCTAGATCAAGAACAGTCAAACCTCGAGTCGATGATGCTAAACTAGGAGCTACTTGAGACGATGAAAGTGGACAGTAGCCGAGAGGGCTTGTTTTTGAAAGACAGGGTAACAAACTAGACATGGGTGCATGATGAGGAAGAGGTGAAGTAGTGATGTTTGCAAGGTTCTCTTGAAATTTATGTAACCGATCAATAGATGGTTGGAACATTCTATATATTTCCTCATTCGATGGAGCCTCCCTATTGGGATTAACAAAGGAAGGTCTGGTAGTCCCATATTCAGAAATATCTTGGGCTAAAGAAGTTCTCCAAAAAGGAGCATTAGGGACAAACTATTCCCTTATAGTGTCATCATTCGGGTGATTGGATACCCAATCTGATGAACCAACTTGACCTTCTGCTGGAAAATGAAAGGTGGTATCAGCCGTAGGAGGTTGTTCGACCAAGGGATTATCATACATAGTGAATTCTTGCTCAACTTCCACAACCAGATTCCCTTCCACATGAGAATCAGTTGTGGCACCTTGGTCTATTGCTTCCATTGCGCTCTCTCCTACAATAGGAGGAAGGTCAGGTGGTAAGCCTTGAACTCTTTGAGATCGTTTCAAAGGTAACTCAACTAGACTGCTGGTCACTAAAAAAATAACCTAGGGTTTGAAACTATAATCACACACAAAACCACTCCTATGCAAGATAAAGGTCACAAGAAAACTTAGGTGATATAAGGGGTTGATAAAAGCTAGTTCCTCACTAGGATTTTCAAGTCTTTCCAATTCGCGATATACCGCAAGTTTTAATACTAAAACGTGACAAGGAGGATTGAGACTGTACCCTTGCATGAATACCTGATTACCTAGATCGTACGTGTGTAGTATCTCCCCAACTGTTGTTCTTGGTGTATTGCTCCAATAAGATGGCCAAAAGGATTTTCTTAGTTGGTTTAAGGTATCCTAGAGGGGTCTCCAAATATAGGCAAGGTACGTGGGAGATAAAATCCATTTTAGTGTTTTCTAATGCACAACCGTACAAAAGGGGCCTTCCGATATACAATCGAATACGTGAAGTAACTTTCTATATACCTCGAGTGTACGTGAAAGGACGTTCGATATACCGACAGTACATGGAAGAGCCACAAATTTCCTGGGATGCAGTGCAAGCAATAGAATGTCAGTTCCTATGTTTATAGATGTTGAAACATGTCTTCTAACTTATCACTCAAAGTTACTAAAAAATTTAACCTAGAAGTAGCATTAATTTTATCTTGAACAATTAGGTGAATGCATGAGGTGTGAACAGAAAAGTAAAACCATGCAGCATGATGTACAAATTTTTCACTTTATCGTTTGAGGTATGCCCTACTTACAGGAGAGAGAGAGTGATTCAATTCCATTTCTAAACAAAAATCCCAAACATTCACATTAAACTATCTTTCAAAATGGACACAAGCAACAAACTTCTAATAATTGATCTTGAAATCAAAATGAGGTAAGATCTCTTTTCCAAAAAGAAAGGTACTACTTACTACTTGGAAAACTAAACTCTTTAAAATTCTTCAAATATGAAAATACCTAACTCAACCTAGGATATTTTTGGTGAGAAAAGAACATATAAAGAAAATAAGAACGTGAATTCCTGAAAGTTGGTGAAACTAATCAAGGATCCAGTAGTTCATCTTCAAATAAAACTATAATCAAATCTCAAATTTTCTTTTAATCAAAAGCAAAAAGAAATATTTCATGAACTTATGAAGAACAAAAATGGAGAAACCAAAACCAAAAATATTTCATTTCAATTGATATAACAGTAAAAAGAGATCTGACTATATGACTTCCAAGCACTCTTTCAAAAAGTAGACCCAAGCATAGCAATCAGCTAAACAAATGGAAACTATCTAGATTTTCAAAACAGAAAGAAACAAGCCTTTTACCACTTTCCAGATATTGAAATTAACAGTCAAACATCGATAATGAAGCCATAACCACTTTGAGAAAAGAAACAAACTGATTCAAAGTTTTGAAAACACGGGGGTGTGAAACCCTACCTGGCACCACTTGCAAAAGGTTGGTGACAGAGAGTTACCGCATGGGCACTGCCTTTTGTCCACTACAACAGAGCAGTGGCTTTGCTTATTTTCTAATGAGCATACATGGTGGCACCGCTTAATGTCCTTACTGAAAGCACGGTGGGTCCCGTAGGTTTCAAAAAAAAAGGAGCGAAACAGAGAAAGTTAAGTATCATACAACTGGAATCAAATCATGAAAAATACTGGAAAATTAAGCATAGCAAGTAAATATGTCTCAGATCTAAGAAGATCTAGTTAAACTAATAGATCTCATTACTTGAAAAAAATTGAATTTTTAGAATAAAGACAAGGACTGAAAACCAAGAAAGATCAGAAGTTCTGAATTGCAAACCAAAGGAGATCAGAATATCTAAATGTCTTCCCCAATGTAGTCACCATATTTGTTGCTGGAAATTCTAACCTCCTGTGGATAGGAGTTGTTTCCCTAGATCTGAATGGTACAAGTCTAGAACAAATGAGTGATAAAAAGGATAAGAACTTCCCCTAGATTTTGTACATATCTGGAATGAGTCTTTGTTTTGTTATATAGTGTGTTGCATCAGCTTTCTATGGTGTTATATCTCCACAGATGCACCTACACTAAACACATCAAACAACAAGCAAGATCAAAAGTATCAGAAAATGATCTACAGTTCTATATCAGTGACTAAGGAATCCAATAATAAAATGTTTGATCATAACACAATACATTTTATGGGAAAGAAACTATCATTGCATTAATATGAATAAGAGAGATTACAACCATAATGCCTTAGTGTTGTGATGCCTCCTCAAAAACCAAGTCTTGTCCTCAAAGCTCCAACTTTCCTTCTCTATGCTCACCCTAGATTTGGCCAGAACTTTAGTGCAACAAGATAATTTTTCTCCTCCCACCCATGGGGGATGAGCTAGTATTTATAGCTCTTGGAAGGATAGGGATGGTTGAGAAAATGGTGGGTAAGGTGGAACAGAGATCCTACTAGGGGGATCTCGAGGCCAGGTGGCCACAAGAGTAGGGATGAGGGTGCCACGAAGATTTCCTTCAAGAAGCTTCACGAATATTCTCTTTTTCCTTTTGAAACTCAAGCACCACTCTTTCATTGTGTAGACAGAGCGTTACCAGGGTGGAACCTCTTATTGATCAAAGGGTAAAGGTGGTGGCACCGCTCATTTTCAAGAGACAAGAGGCGTTTTTGAAGAGGGTAACGCCTATTGCATGAAGGGAAGAAGTGGTAGTGGACTTAAGTATGAAAATAAGAGTCCTGGCCAGTGCCCTACTTCACATTTTAGGGATTGAAGGAAATTTCTGATGTTTTGGGCCTTAGCACATGATGGTGACAAGAATTATGCGTAACAATTTCCATTATAAATGAGAAGTGGGAAGATATATTCCTGTAAAAGGATTCTCTCGTTTGATTGGTCAAATTTCTCCTTATGAAAGTTGAATTATAGGAAAATGCCAGTGCGATAGCTTTCCAATAACCTCTTATAGAGACAAAGATTTCCTAGAGTTAGTTCGAATAGAATTATGTGGACCTATGCAAACCCATTCAATTGGTGGAAGTTTTTATTTCTTGACTTTTATTGATGATTTTAGCAAGAAAATTTGGGTTTATTTTTCCAAACACAAGTCTAAGACCTTTACCAAGTTCAAGGAATTCAAAGCTGAAGTAGAGAAACAAAGTGGTATATTTGTCAATATATTGCGATCAGATGGAGGAGGAGAATATGATTCCAGATAGTTTGTTAATTTTTGTAAACAACAAGATATTAAGAAGCATGCAACTACTAGATATACTCCACAGTAGAATGGAGTGGCAGAAAGAAAAAATCATACCATCATGAACATGGCCAAGAGTTTACTTACAGCAAGAAATTTGTCCAAAGATTATTGGGATGAAACAATTGCATGTTTAGTTTACATGTTGAACATATCACCAACTTCTAGTGTTCAAGGTAAAGTACCAAAAGAAATATGGAGAGAAACATAGGTAAATGTTTCTCATTTTAGACTTTTTGGATGCATTGATTTCACTCATATTCCTGAAGAACTAAGAAATAAGCTTAATGATAGAAGTGAGAAGTCCATTTTTATAGGCTATAGTGAACAATCCAAAGCATATTGTTTATGTAATTTTATCCCTAAGAAATTTATCATAAGTAGAGATATTCAATTTATGGAAGATATGTTTTGGATTGAAATGCAAAATGGTACTTGTCAAAATCCTTTTGTTGTGATAAATGATCATCAATCACCTTTAGAACATCTTCCAAAGTTGCAAGTTCGAGATAAAAATAATTCTTCATCCAATAGTGATTCAGATTTTGACAATAGATGTCAAAAAAATGAAGAGTTTGAAATATATTTATGAGCAAGATGATAATATAGCACTATTTGATTTGTTCTCATCTCAGCCTACTTTTTTTTGAAAAAGAAGATTCAAAGAAAAAAAATGGGTAGATGCAATGAATAATGAAATTAAAGCTAGTGAAAGAACAAAACATGGGATTTGGTTGATGTACCAGTAGATAAAAATACCATCAGTGTTAAATGGGTTTATAAATCCAAATTTAGTGAAAATGGTGAGATCGAGAAACAAAAAACAAGGTTAGTTTCCAAAGGATTTTCACAACAACCTTGAATAGTCTATGTTGAGACTTTTGCACCTGTAGAAGGATTGGACACTATTCATTTTGTATTGGCCATTGTAGCAGAAAACAAATGGCCTATTTATGAAATGGATTTAAATTTCACTTTCCTAAATGGAGTGTGAAATGAAGAATTGCATGTGCATGAACCAACTAGATTTGAAGTCAAAGGACAAGAACAAAAAGTGTGCAAATTGAATAAATCCTTGTATGGCTTGAAGCATGCTCCAAGAGATTAGTACAACGGAACTGTAGTGCTCTGCTTGCTAGGTAGAGCACCAAGTCCTAAACTTTAACAGCAAAATGACATTTACTCTTATTTTGATTTTTCAGGATTCATTTATTTGTAAAATAATGAGAGGGTTCACCGAAAAATACCTGAACCTTAGCGAGCTGAAGATAGTCCTTGAATCCTGCTCCTGTAGCCTTGCCTCTCCCTCATCTGAACCTGTTTGAGCCTTGATGCCAATTCGGATGATCCACCCTGTCGACCAGCGTTGAACCTGCTGGCCCTAGGAAACCGACGGGTTTCCTAGCCCTCGATCCCACGTGCCAATAAACCCGATAGCAACTTCCTTGTTTTTTGAGTGTAATTCTTCTCCTAGAGTTAACCCCCTCCTCTAGTTTTCTTCCCTTCCTGTTCCATCACCTTCCTTACTCTCTTCTTCTGTAAAAATTCTCTTCACCAAGATGCTCTACAAAAAAAAATCCCCCTCTTCAACCATTCGATCCCCCTCCTTATACCCCCCTCCCCTCCTTTCTTCCACCACCTTTTCTTCTTCCACCGCCTCCTTCATATTTAAAATAATAAGTTTTAATTAGTTCTTTTCTTGGGCAGTTCAACTAGTTCAGGTTTTTATTAAGACATTCGTTGTACGCAATTAATTTTTCTTGAATTGTACAATTTTCACCCGGGATGAGATGGTGGGAAATTACCAAATGTTTATCCTATTGAATTGAACGTGTAAATTTAAAACATAACCAATTGTCATACAATTAAACAATTATTGTTTGTTTAAGGTTTTATGCTAAATGGTAAAATAATGGTAATAATAGTATTGTAAATTATTATATGTTATTAATAAAATAATAAGTACTTAATAATAAAAATATTGATAATAGATAATGACAAAAAAATAAAATAACAATTATTATTATTAATCAATAATAACTAATTGTGGTATTATTATTAATTGATTGAAATGACAACATCGACATGTTTATGTTTGTTAAGTCCCCCCGCACATTGATTTTTAATAAATAAGCTACTTCTACAAGTTTAAATAAATCACAATTACTTAGTTAACCCATCCAACTATTTAATGTTTTTCAATTAATATTTCATACTAGCGTGCATGTGTGAGGTGTGCATACATGGCCAGTACATGCACAGGCTACACATGTACTATAGAAAAAACCCCTAAATTCTAGCTGATACAATTAATATTTCACGTAACAAGACCAATATACAGATATAATATGATTTCTTTTGACATTCAGAGTTATTTAATAGTTATGTTCTTATTAATCAGTTAATTAAGATTGGTACCTACCTTCACTAATCTGGTATCATAAATGTCCAACACTCAACAATAATAACTAATATGTCAAACCATCCTAACCTACATCCGCATCCTCCCTATCCTTCCTCTGCTAGTACAAAGTGGATGCCAGTTGTACTGACCTTCCCACACAGAACCTGAGAGCGGTAGCGTCGGCTAACTAGCGGACCTAGCCTCTCCTAGCAGGCATCTGACCATCGTCATCACAACAACTTGGGGAGCGTGTCTCAGCACTTCCCTCCCATGACCTCGGGTATCAAAGTGACATAGGGTAGGAAATGCATCCAGCCCTCTCAACATACTAGGTACATACTCATCAAACCATACTGTGTTGCTATCGATTTTATTGGTACATGTCATTGTACCATCACTTGGAAATTAAGGCTCTTCTTCAAGATATGTATTGAGTCATACTTTGCATCACACACTTGGCTATCACATAGCCCCTATACCCTGCAGGTTAGCACTATGCAAACATGCATTCATAACAATATTAAATCAATAGCTGGTCCATATTATCAACATTAGTTCCTTTCATCACATAAAAATCAATCGCATCATGGATGGGTTCCCATGTACCACATCATACATATCACATCGTATCAAGTATTACAATCAACTATATGTTTTTGTTATGAAATAATGAATCTGATGATGACTACTGCATGATAATCGCATAAGCACAATACTTTCATATAAATGATAATCATCATAACATCATAATCAAAGCATCTACATAGGCATGTTAATCATCGTATCATGATCAAAGCATAATATAAGCATGATAACATCATAATATCATAATTAGAGCATAATCCTGATAACATCATAACATCAGTAAATAATCACATATAACATGCCAAAATATAGTTTATGAAGTATAGTTGAGTCCACAGATAATAAGTAAATACAATGTAATAAGTCTGAGTGATAAATATACCGGAGTCAAAATATGGGGTACTACATACACCCACCTTTCAGGAAACTTCATCCCGAAGTTATGGTCAAAATAGTGAGGGAAAATCTCAACGCATAGTCTCTGTGTCCTCCCAGGTAGTAGATCCTGGGCTATACTTGTCCCACTGGACCTTAACTTGGTTCACGCATCGACTACGGAGCTGTCGAACCCTATGATCCAGTATACATAATGGTTCGGCTGTGAAGGTTCCCTCATCCGAGACCTGCAAGTCCTTCCAATGAATCTTGTGAGACTTGTCAGCTATGTAATGTCGCAATACTGAAACATGAAATACATTATGAGTCCTATACAAGTGGGGTGGAAGTGCAAGATGATAAGCTACCGGTCCGATTCTTTTAAGAATCTCAAATGGCCCTATAAAACGAGGTGACAAATTGGTCCCCTTTCCAAACCGAATGGTACTTTTATTCGGTCAGATGCATATAAATACGCAATCCCATACCTCATAACTTCTATCAGTTCTGTGTGCATCAGCGTAACTCTTTTGTCTATCATGTGCTTCTTTAAGATGCTTCCTGATTTGTACCACTTGCTCTTCCATCTCCTGAAGCAAATCAAGCCCGACTAAAACACGATCCTCTAACCTGTCCCAACTGAGTGGAGTCCTGCAAGGTCTCCCATACAATGCTTGGTATGGAGGCATACCAATGGATCTGTGATGACTATTGTTATATGCAAACTCTACTAGAGGAATATATTTCTCCCACTGTGTTTGTTGATCCATAACATACATCCTAAGCATATCCTCCATCACCTGATTCACCCTCTCTATCTGCCCATCTGTCTCGGGATGATAAGCTAAGCTTAAGTTCAGCTGGGTCCCTAATGCTGACTACATGCTTGTCCAAAATCTAGAGGTAAACTTAGGGTCTCGATTAGAAATTATCTTCTTTGGAACTCCATGGAGGAGTACAATTTCATTTATGAATACCCTTGCTACATCCGTCGTATCATAAGTGTCTCTCACTATAATGAAGTGGGAACTTTTGGTCAGTTTGTCGACCACCACGAGTATAGAATTATGTCTCGAGGATGTGAGGGGCAATCTCACAATGAAGTCCATGGAAATTACTTCCCATTTAGTCTCAGGAATATCATGAGGCTGTAAGAGACCGGCTGGGTGTCAATGATCTGCTTTGACTTGCTGACACTCTAGGCATTTCAAAACAAAATCAACTACATCGCTCTTCATATCGGCCCAGAAGAAGAGCTTCTTCATGTCTGCATACATCTTCTTCACTCCAAGGTGCGCACAATAATGTGGCCTATGGGACTCCCTAAGGATTGCTTCTCTGAGATCACCTTCTTTAGGGATATACATCCTCCCTTGGTACCGCAGCAACCCATCTTCCTCAATATGGTACCCATAATACTTTGACTCACACTTCTTCCCGCTCTGAATATCTGAGGTTACCTTTATATACCAACCATCTCCCAAGAGTTGTTCAAGCACTTTCTCCTTCAAATCCACTCTCAAGGGAATTAAGGAGAAAATCCTCAGCCTTCGGCTGAGAGCGTCTGCCACCACATTCTCCTTTCCTTTGATATATGAGATACCAAAGTCATACTCACTCATGAACTCACTCCATCGTCGTTGCCTAGAATTTAGATCCCTTTGTGTAAAAATATACTGCAAACTCTGATGATCTGTTTTAAGTGTGAAACTTCCGCCAACTAGGTAGTGTCTCCATAATTTTAGTGCCAGTATTACTACTACCAATTCTAGATCATGTGTGGCATATTTCTCCTCATGAGGCTTCAACTTACAGGATGCATAAGCTATTACCCACCTTCCTACATTAGAACTGCTCCTAACCCTTGCTTCAAGGCATCAGTACATACCATGAAGTCTTTATCCATGTCTGGTACCCATAAGATTGGTGCACTCATCAGCAATCTCTTTAATTCAGCAAAAGCGGCATCACATTCATTGGTCCACTCATATCGGATTCCCTTTCGCTGCAAGGTGGTGATGGGTTTTGCAATCTTGGAGAATCCTTCCACAAATCTTCGGTAATACCCTGCTAATCCCATGAAGCTATGTACCTCATGCGCATTCTTCGGAATTGGCCAATCCTCGATGGCCTTCACCTTTTCTGGGTCCACTGAGATCCCTTCTCCTAAGATGATATGCCCTAAGTAGTGAATCTCCTTTTGGAAGAAAGAACACTTCGAAAATTTACCAAATAGTTGATGTTCCCTTAAGCAAGTTAAGACTAACCGCAAGTTCTCCTCGTGCTCCTTCTCATTCTTAGAATATATAAGAATGTCATCTAAGAATACCTGAACAAAGTGGTCCAAGTAATTCTGAAAGACACTATTCATGAGGCTCATGAATACTTTTGGAGCATTGGTCAAACCAAATGGTACTACTACGAACTCATAATGCCCAAATCGAGTTCGAAAAGAAGTCTTAGAAATGTCATTTTCTTTAATCCTAAGCTGGTGATACCCCGACCGCAAATCAATCTTAGAGAAGACTAATGTGCCTTTCATCTGATCAAATAGGTCATCAATTCTTGGTATAGGATACTTGTTCTTCACTATGGCTTTGTTCAAATCCCTATAATCTATGCACAGTGGCAAAGATCCATCCTTCTTCTTAACAAAGATCACTGGTGCTCCTCATGGTGAGATACTAGGTCTAATTAGTCCCAAGTCTAGCAACTCTTTTAACTAGATCTGTAACTCTCAAAGCTTAGGGGTTGTCATTCTATAAGGAGTCTTTGAGATCATTTCCGCACCGGGTTTCAGTTCGATCATGAAATCAAGCTCTCATTCTAGAGGTAGTTGTGGAAGTTCTTCTGGAAAGACATCCTTGAACTCAAATAATACTGGGTAAGAATTCAAGGAAGGTCCTTTACTATCGCTCACCATCTCAACTACAAACAACTGACATCCTTGTCTTAAACACCTTTTATCTTTCACCGCGGAGATGAAATGGAGGGTTGTTTTCCTCTTTTGACCCTGGATTTTCATTGCTCAACCCTCATAATCAAGGCACAAGACTTTCTTTGCATAGAAATCCATGAAAGTTCTATGGTCTTCTAACCAATCCATGCCAACAATGAGGTCATAGGTGCCCAAATTGGTGACATAAGCATCCAACTTAGTGGTGCATACTCCTAAGTCAACTTGACACCCCCTTACCTTAATACCTACTGCCTGTTTAACCCCAGAAGCCATCTTGACCAATTCAAAATCATCGTGCTCGCAGGCTGCCAACCCACATTTATCTAATACATATGGTGAAATAAAACTATCTGTTGCACCAGGATCAAATAAAATTTTAAGTTTGACATTGTTTACTTTACCAATGGATTCTACTACGGTGGACTGATGTTCTGCGTGGTGGTTGTGAACATTTGCATGAATCTGATGAGTGTTATCATAATTTCCCATGGATGTTTTTCGTTTCTTCTGTCTGCTGCTGGTCTACCCCTTAGGACAATCCCACTGAAAATGAGGACCTCCACATCCCCAACAAGAGACATTAGGTGGTGCTTGCATGTTTGTGGGAGGAGTCCTCTGGGATGTGCTCCTTCCCCTAGATCCTCTAAAACCTCCCGATCCTCTATAGGAATTGCTCTGTGTTCATCCTCAGCTCCCATGGTTTGTTGACGAAGCCTGCGATACTGAGTTAACTGAAGTGTTACCTCTTAGGGTGAACCTGTTACCATAAGGAGGAGGTCTGGATTGTCCTCCTCTGAAGTATGGTCGTGGGGCCTTCCCTGTAACATACTGATTGGATCCTATCAACTTGTTTCCTCCCTTTGCATCTGACATATCCTCAGCAAAGTGAGCATACTCAACTGCCATGGCAACTGAATATGGCTTCCACATCTGTACTGCAGCCCTGATCTTGTAGTTGAGTCCATACACAAATCGCTCCACATGTCGATCATCCGAGTCCAAGTATGGGACATACTTTACCAGTTCCATGAATCTAGCTTCATACTCTTCCACTATCATGTTTCCCTGTACCAAATCATGAAAGGAACCCACCTGTTGTTCCCTATAATAAGTCGGAAGATACTTCATGTTGAACCTCTCCTCGAATAACTCCCATAAAACAGACAAAGGAGTAAGATGCAATTGTTTCTTGAGGTCTGACCACCAATTTAGGGCATCGCCCTTTAGCTGGAAGATGGCCATTCTAGCCTTGGAACTTGAGGTATACTCATTTAGTGCGAAGCACCTCTTCATACCCTCAAGCCATGCTTCGGCGTGCTTACCCAGTCGTCCTCCTGAGAACTCAGGAATTTTGATCTTCTGCAGCTCTCTAGAAATATCCTGAAGCGGTTCTTGCCTTGGGCCATATGCCCTCTCACATTTTTCTCGACTCACCTGTGCGGTTTCTACCTCTACGATCCTCTCCAACTGCCTGTTTAGTGTGGCCATGATGGTTTCCAAGGATCTCAATATCACCCCCATCTCAGGACTGGAGGTTGTCCTTGGCGGTGTCAATGGTGGGGTCTGTGGTGGCGGCGAGGGTGGTTGACCTCGACCCCGACCCTTGACCTCGACCTCGACCTCTGCGTGTTTGAACCATGATAATACCTGACATATTGAACAACATCATGCCATTATTATCTCAATCTAATAATTGCAGAGATAAAATTTTAGTTATGCAATGCTTATATTTATGCATAGAGACAAATTGTCAATATTTGTGTAAAACTTGTATAGTCACTTTCATTAAACGATTTCATCTTGGGGTTTAATCTATGCCTTAACGTTCAGCTCATAATGCTAGTCTCAACAGTGTCTTGTTTTTCTTATTTCACATCCGTCTCGCCTCTTCGACTATCAGTCAAAGTCTCAGTAATGCCTTAAGTTTACTACTTGAATTTCCAATAACATAGACTAACTAACGTTACCATGTCTAAATTTTAAGGTTATCTATATTGTTAGGTTTCGAATTAACATTCAACTTCAATCACTTAACATTTAAATGCTATGGCTAAACATTTTATGTTACATTAAAGCAAAATAACATTAAATATTATATTTAATTAACCTAACCTCTATTTTAATCATACAACTTATCTTAGCTTAATTAAAACATAACATTGAAAATAGATGAATTATAACGCAATAAAATTAGTTAACTCAAATACAACTTATACTAAATAATAATAATAAAATTTTATTAAAAACTTACTCCAAAATAATAAAATAATAATAAAATAAACTTGAACTATAATAAAAATAATAAATTATATAAATTTATTAAAACTTAATCTATACTTACAATTAATTTCATTAAAGCTTAAAAAAATAAAATAAAAACAACAACAAATGAAATCTCACCATCTTGAACTTTAAAATATTGTCCAATGAAAAATTGGGAAGTTAAAATGTTCAAGATGGTAATTTTTATAGTCATCAACTAGCTACAAAATTTGTGGTCTGATATTGCTTGCACAAATAGAATATCCTTCACATTAATTCCTTGCAAACCGTCAATTTATTTTTATTTTTAAACACAATAAATTGACATAAATTAAATAGTCAACATGCAGACCATTTTAATATTCTTGAACAATTTGTTCCCCAAGAAGAGATGAAAGTCAATCATAACACCTAATATAAATTGTAAAGGTTAAAAAAAAATAGATATTTAAGAATAGATGCCAAAATACACTTCTAATCATTTTTTTTTTCATACAAGCTGTGAATGAATTAATTGATCATTATGGTTTTCATGATCATTACTATTTTTAGAATAGATGATCGCATCACCATTGATCACGAAAAATAATAAAAAAATATTTATAAAATGTACAAACTACATGTATGGCATTAACGACAGGGGAGGGTGGAGAGGAGTTATGATGATGCATAGATCAAACAAGACGAAGATGGTTTAACAATTTAAAAACACATTTGTCTCATTTTTTGAAGGAGAATTATATTATAGAATGCCTTGGTGTATGTGGATGGAGAATTGAACGAGTGCAGTAAATTTTATACAAAACTCAAAGTAGTATTTCCCACCTCCACCAATCACCATCTCCCACCGTCCTTCTCCGCGGTTCCCTTTTCTCCCATGCAGCCCAACGCCCAAGTGACTTGAGGCTGCATGCGCCCCACCTGTCCACCAACATGCAGCCAAGGCAGCTGGTGCATGGCGTGGAGTCCCCCCACGCCCCTTCAAGAACCCTTTCATTCTTACCCGCGCATGAGGTCCTTCTCCGCCCATTAGGCCAAGGGTGTCGCGGATAGGCAGCATGTTCAGGTTGGGTACCATTCTCTTTTAGGTCCTTCGAAAGAAAGGGAATCTGCATGATATATGGTATGCAATACCCACTCCACAAATTCAATCTGTTTGCATCGGATGGTATGATACACTCAGTTTTAGTTGAATATTTCAAATAGTTATCCTTAGGAAATTCAATTCTCATCTTCTGGTTTTTTTGTTCCAGGGCGCTCCGCAATCCACCTGCTACTCTGCGGCCATCTTTCCCAACATATAAAAGTTGCCCAATTTTGTTTTCTTAAATTTAAATTTGTGCTCTTCTTTTAATAAATCATATTATGTTGTTTATCTTGCATTGCAGCTTCAGAAATCACGGAGGAAAATTTATTTGGAGCCGCAGTGTTTTTAGCTTCACTCATCCAACCCTATTTTAGCAGGATATGTCAATGCATGAAGGTGCAATGAAATGCCCACCGTCCGAATTGTAGTTTATGCGTGGGCTGCTTTGGATATAAGAACTCTGAACCTAGGATTTGGGAGGGCACGCTGTGGGTTTTGGATTGCTAGGGCCATAAAAGAACTCATAGGCATCATTCTTGTGAACAGAAGTCTACGGTGCCAACTTCTATGGTTTAATTTTCAAACACTGATTGGAGTATTACGTGGTTTGTTCTTAACTTCCCTGCTGCCACTGATTTGAATGCACAGTACAAAAATGTATGGGTTCATTTGTTGCTATGGAAAGAATTTTAACTGCTCATAGAACCTTCCATTTAAACTTTAGAGAGTAGAGAAAAACATATGTGCCATTTGGTTTTGCCATTAATCTTAAATGTGAATTGAATTGAGAGGAAACGGTTTTTTTTTGTTATACATTTCTTCTAGGGATTTTTGTTTTACGCTTCTTCTAAACAAGATTGTTTCGAGTCTCTGCTAGCAGTTCCGTTTTTTCGTTTGGCTCATATTTTATTATATTCATAAACTGTTGATAAGAAAAAACATACGGGGCACTATAGTTCCAGAAATTTATGGCGTTTGCCATAAATCTTAAATGTGAAATGAATTTGGAGGAAAATGTAGTGATTTGGGTAGCTGTGATTTAATTTTATATTCATTGTTTTGTCTATAAGGTAGAAGGTCTGTATAGAAATATTATAAACAGTCCTACAGGATGCTCTCTCAAAAGTATGGCCTATAGATACCAAAACAGTAATAGGATTTGTCTCATGATAAGTCTCTTCCCTCATGGGGATATACCAAAGTATGAACTGTCCCTGTCCTCCTGACGCCATGACCCTCTTTTTATACTTGCATGCCATCCTCTGCTACCCCGGCTTCTCACTACCAGCGTTTGACCCCCCATTGGCATGAATAATATTCTCATATTTCTGGTTTAACTGGTCAAGTTTCTTGAGAATTTCAATTTCAGGCACCCAAAATCCAAAGGTGTAGAATTTTCTTTATGTGGTCAGGTCGACACCTATATACATATCTATTTCCCTGAATTTTTCTTTTGCCTTTGTATTTTGGATATTATAAATGTTTACATTCTATATTAGTGTATTCAGCAAGCTCTCCAACATACATATGTACTTAATGTATACATACATTCTATATATGAATTCTTCACTGATACTATATATGAATTCTTCACTAATACTATTTTGTTTGCAGGGAAGCCTTTTGTTCAAAGAAAGGCTTGCAATTAGGCTAGACTAAATAATCCCAAACAATCACAGCATGCCCACATAATTTCTTATTGTACAACTCTTAAAATTAATTTTATTATTTACGTATATTTTTTTTTTCATTCCAATATATCAATTGCGAGCCCTCTGGTTCCAGATTTGGAACCATGGCTCTGATACCATTCTGTAATGCTCTGCTTGCCGGGAAAAGCACTAAGTCCTAAACTTTAACAGCAAAATGACATTTACTCTTGTTTTGATTTTTCAGAATTCATTTATTTTTAAAATAACGAGAGGGTTCACCGAAAAATACATGAACCTTAGCGAGCTGAAGATAGTCCTTGAATCCTGCTCCTGTAGCCTTTCCTCTCCCTCGTCTGAACCTGTCTGAGCCTTGATGCCAATTCGAATGATCCACCCTACCGACCAGTGTTGAACCTGCTGGCCCTAGGAAACCGACGACCCCCGATCCCACGTGCCGATAAACACGATAGCAACTTCCTTGTTTTCTAAGTGTAATTCTTCTCCTGGAGTTAACCCCCTCGTCCAGTTTTCTTCCCTTCCTGTTCCATCACCTTCCTTACTCTCTTCTTCTGTAAAAATTCTCTTCCCCAAGATGCTCTGCAAAAAAAAATCCCCCTCTTCAACCATTCGATCCCCCTCCTTATACCCCCCTCCCCTCCTTTATTCCACCGCCTTTTCTTCTTCCACCGCCTCCTTCATATTTAAAATAATAAGTTATATTTAGTTCTTTTCTTGGGCAGTTCAACTAGTTCAGGTTTTTATTAAGACATTCATTGTATGCAATTAATTTTTCTTGAATTGTACAATTTTCACCCGGGATGAGATGGTGGGAAATTACCAGATGTTTATCCTATTGAATTGAACATGTAAATTTAAAACATAACCAGCTGTCATACAATTACACAATTATTGTTTGTTTAAGGTTTTATGCTAAATGGTAAAATAATGGTAATAATAGTATTGTAAATTATTATATGTTATTAATAAAATAATAAGTACTTAATAATAAAAATATTGATAATAGATAATGACAACAAAATAAAATAACAATTATTATTATTAATCAATAATAACTAATTGCGGTATTATTATTAATTGATTGAAATGATAACATCGACATGTTTATGTTTGTTAAGTCCCCCCGCACATCGATTTTTAATAAATAAGGTACATCTACAGGTTTAAATAAATCACAATTACTTAGTTAACCCATCCAACTATTTAATGTTTTTCAATTAATATTTCATACTAGCGTGCATGTGTGAGGCGTGCATGCATGGATAGTACATGCACAGGCTGCACATGTACTATAGAAAAAACCCCTAAATTCTAGCTGATACAATTAATATTTCACGTAACAAGACCAATATACAAATATAATATGATTTCTTTTGACATTCAGAGTTATTTAACAGTTATGTTCTTATTAATCAGTTAATTAATATTGGTACCTACCATCACTAATCCGGTATCATAAATGTCCAACACTCAACAATAATAACTAATATGTCAAACCATCCTAACCTACGTCTGCATCCTCCCTATCCTTCCTCTGCTAGTACAAAGTGGATGCCATCTGTACTGACCTTCCCACACAGAACCTGAGAGCGGTAGCATCGGCTAACTAGCAGACCTAGCCTCTCCTAGAAGGCATCCGACCATCTTCATCACAACAACTTGGGGAGCGTGTCTTAGCACTGCCCTCCCACAACCTCGGGTATCAAAGTGACATAGGGCGGGAAATGCATCCATCCCTCTCAACATACTGGGTACATACTCATCAAACCATACTACATTGCTATCGATTTTATTGGTACGTGTCATCATACCATCACTTGGCAATTAAGGCTCTTCTTCAAGATATGTATTGAGTCATACTTTGCATCACACACTTGGCTATCACATAGCCCCTATACCCTGCAGGTTAGCACTATGCAAACATGCATTCATAACAATATTAAATCAATAGCTGGTCCATATTATCAACATTAGTTCCTTTCATCACATAAAAATCAATCGCATCATGGATGGGTGCCCATGTACCACATCATACATATCACATCATATCAAGGATTACAATCAACTATATGTTTTTGTTATGAAATAATGAATCTGATGATGACTACTGCATGATAATCGCATAAGCACAATACTTTCATATAAATGATAATCATCATAACATCATAATCAAAGCATCTACATAGGCATGTTAATCGTCGTAACATCATGATCAAAGCATAATATAAGCATGATAACATCATCATATCATAATTAGAGCATAATCCTGATAACATCATAACATCAGTAAATAATCACATATAACATGCCAAAATATAGTTTATGAAGTATAGTTGAGTCAACATATAATAAGTAAATATAGTGTAATAAGTCTGAGTGATAAATATGCCGAAGTCAAAATATGGGGTACTACAGGAACTAATCATTATTTTCTCAATAATGGTTTCAACGGGAGAAATAATGAACCTACTTTGTATATCAATGAAAATACACAAGTTTCAATTCTTATCTTATGTCTTTATGTTGATCACATCATCTATACAGGGAACATGATGTTAGATTAATTTAAAGCATCAATGAAAAATGAGTTTGAGATGATATATTTTGGATTAATGAAGTCTTTCTTAGGCAATGAAGTGGAACAATATGATCATGACATTTGTATTATTCAACATATGTTACTGATGTTTTAGAAAAAGTTTAAGATGGAAAAGTGTAAACCAGTAGACACTCCTATTGCATTTGGCACTAAGTTAAGCAAGGAAGATGTGGGATCAACAGTTAATTCCACATTGTATAAACAACTTGTTGGTATTCTTGTGTATCTTAATGGTACTAGACCTGACATAGCATGATATAGCATATGTAGAAAGTTTCATTTCTAGGTTTATGGAATCTCTTTGGAAAGTTGGAAAGAGGATTTTAAGGTACATTTCAAGTACAACCACTTATGGTTTGTGGTATACAGCTTCAACAGACAATATGCTTAGAGGATACACAAACAATGACTTTGTAGGAAGCATTGAAGATAGGAAAAATATATCTGTATATGCTTTTCTTTTTGGAAAGAATTTGATTTCATGGGAATTTAAGAATTAGTCCATCATTTCCATATATTTTTCCAAATCCAAGTACGTAGAAGCAACTACAGCAACATGCCATGTGGTATGGCTTAAAATACTTTTGATAGATTTTGGAAATACAGAGAAAGAACCTAATTTGATTTTATGTGATAACAACTCTTTTATTTTATTTTCAAAGAATAATTTGTTTCAACAAAAAAGTGAACATTGACACTTAGTTTCAATTTATTAATGAACTTGTCAAAAATGGTGATATATTGCTCCAGTTTTGTAGTTCAAAAGAACAGTTAGAAGATATCTTCAACAAACCTTTGGGAATAATTCTTTTTGAGTTTCAACAACAAAATCTAGGCATTGTCAATTCAAAGGATGTAACCATCGAGATTAAGACGGAGTGTTAGAAATAATAACCTTTTTTGGGTACGTAGTTTATGAGTTTCTCTCCATTTGTTAGTTAACAGTTTCTTAGTTGTTTAGTTGGTTAATCGTTTCTTGGTTTGAGCCGTTTGTTTGCAATCTTTTATATATTGTTGTGTAATACAAACAGTTCATTGTGTTTAGTGTTCAACATGAATTATTTCTCTATGTTGTCTCTGTTTAAACCTTTTTCACCTTTGGCATTCGTGTTGAGGAAGAGTAGTAGGTGTTTTAACTTTCCTCGGGTTTGTGTGAATCCAAACTATCGAGTGGAGGTCATCCAAGCTAAAATATTTTACAGAGAGATGAGCTTCAAGTAGAGTGTGTGAAAAGTTGTTAAAGAATTGAGTTTTGTAATGAGTATGATATACTATGAAATTTGGTTGTGCTATTTTGTCAAACCATATATGAGACATTTTGTAAAACCTTGTAAGGTAGTGTGTTGGTATTGAAGTACAGTCATGGGGTGCGATTACATTCTTGTGGGATTATAGAAGAGCTACACTAAAGGAATAAAACCATGTGATCTGAATTTATTTTTCTCTTTTAAGGAAAATATACTAAGTTTACTTTATATGTGTATATGGGAAGGAATTCTACCTTGAAACTCATATTATTCAAAAACTCGGTTCAACATCCAATTCCTAGATAAAAGTTTGTCTTTTACTCAAAACCAAAAAGATATGGTTGTTAGAATTGGTTGTTTGGAGATGAAAATGTGTTTAATTTTAATGCCTTATTAACCAATTTGTCATATGGGAGATCGAATGACTATTTTATTGATGTTTTTTTTAGTTTGCACAGTTAAACTATTTTATAGTGCTATAAAAGAAACTTTGAGTGGCATTTTTACATCGACAAGCGTATATATTTTAGAATTTTGGGTGGACTACCATCCATGATTTTTCATCTACGGACAAGAACGATACAAGTGTACTATCAAGATTGATTATATGGGCATCATCCAAGATTAAATGAGAATGAGACAAGTGTACTATCGAGATTGATTCTATGGGGGCATCAGTCCAAAATTAAAATTAATAATTTCAAAAAAAATAAAAAATAACTTAATTAACATGTGATAAGTAAAGTTAGTGATAATTGTAAAAACTAAAATTAATCTTCAACTATTTGATTATTAGATCCAACAACGAGCATAACTCCATCGATTATTATATACAACTATTACCTTAACTCCAATGATTCTAGAACTATTAGTTTAACTTCGACTCTAATCACAGCTATATTGGATAAATATTAGATACAGCTATTAGCTTAACTCTAATGATTCTAACTATTAGATTAACTTCAAATCTATCACTTAATGCTTAGTCCAATTGCATTTGGAATCTAGGAGTCTAGCTAATGTGCAGTCATGTAAGAATCTAACTCCTAATTAAATAGTTGGAACTCATAATAAACTCGTAATTATTAGATACAACTACGAGCTTAACTTCGTCGATTATTAGATACAACTATTAGCCTAACTCCAATGATTCTAGAACTATTAGTTTAATTTCAACTCTAATCACAGTTATATTGGATAACTATAAGCTTAACTATTAGATACAACTACTAGCTTAACTCCAATGATTCTAACTATTAGCTTAACTTCAACCCTAATTACTTAATGCTTAGTCCAACTGCATTTGGCATCTAGGAGTCTAGCTAATGTGTAGTCATGTAAGAGTCTAACTCCTAATTAAATAGTTGGAACTCCTAATTATTAGATACAACTATGAGTTTAACTCCGCCGATTATTAGATACAACTATTAGCTTAACTCCAATTATTCTAGAACTATTAGCTTAACTTCAACTATAATCACGGTTATATTGGATAATGGTTAGCTTAACTATTAGATACAACTATTAGCTTAACTCCAATGATTCTACAACTATTAGCTTAACTTCAACTCTAATCACTTAATGATTAGCCTTGCATTTGGAACTCCTAATAAACTCCTCCAATCTCCTAATAAACTCTTGCATCTCGTAATTGAGAATCTAGCTAATATACAGTTGTCCATCAATAGTTTCTTGGTATTGCCACCTCCATTTTGGAATTGGAATCCTCTCTCTCCTGCTCAAAGGTCATAAAAGAGAACCCAAACCCTTATGACCTAGAACACCTTAAGCACCTAACCTTTCCGAGCTCACATTCTCAAGACAAATAATAAAGTGGACGACAAATTTCAATAGACTCTTTGATGAACTACGCAACCATAACTGCTCAATTGGTTTGTTTATTTTGGAATATGTAAATTATTGATCTTAAAATGCATGTTTATGATTTTTAATAAGAATCCTTTTGGTATTCAGCATGGTTATGTAATTAAATATTTTATTTGGTATAAAATGAGTCGAGGGTCACTTTGGATGGATTTTCCATGTAATTTTAGGCTTTATAAATTAGCAACGACTATATTAATAAGATTAATATATGAGGATTACATCAAGAGACATATATTTGACACATTTTTTACAAAAATAAAAACATTATCAAATTGTCAAATATATACCTTTTGGAGTATTCCAAACATATTAATCTTATTAATATGGTTGTTGCTAGTTTTAAAGTTATTTTGTATGGAGCTATAGATTATTAAACTATCACAACCACATAGTTTGTGGTTGGATCATGTCCATAGGGATCAAATGGTTGAGAGATAGTTAAGGAATGGAAGATAGTTTGGAAATAGTTTTTTATCCCTCATATTTTTTTAATTAAATGGGTTTAATTATGAGTTATCCATGCCTAGCTACATGTTATCATGGGCACTCTTCCGGTTATCCATTTATCAAGTGTCATTTATCCATGCCTAGATATAAGTTATTTGTTATATTCTTTTTTTTATAATTGTTTATTTCGAATTTTGAATGAATACCACAAAATTAATCTCCACAGTATTAGTAAATGAAAAAGCATAGCCAATAATCCACCCCAAATCTCAAATAAAAACATATATAAATGTAAACATATTGTGATATTATATTGACTTTAAAGCATGCCAAACCAAAATTATTTTTAATTTAGAACTATAAATTTATGTTTTTCTTTAACCTATTAATAAATAAATAAAATTAACAAAATCTCAAAAACAAGATAAAGCAATACCTACACCGTTTTACAATAGATAGAATACCTTTTCCACATTTCTTGCCCCCAATCACTTTCAAACTCATCATTTTTATTTTGTTTACATTTTTAGGCATGTGAAATGAAAAAGAAGAGTCTATGCAGAAAACTAATGATTCTTTTTATATAGTAGATCATGAATCACAAATCTTATGGTGCGTAACAATATTTGAAGTTTTTTATAAAATGTTTATTTTAAGTATGGTATTATTCAATACAAATAAAATTAAAAATTAATAAAACTTCACTGATAGTTCTTGAGATTGAAATTCTTGTTGACCTTTTATGTATTTAATGCTTACACGATAGAGAAAGCAATAAATCACAAGTAAATCAGCTTTCATAATTTGTAAATAAATGTACTGACCCTCATGATCCTCCATCTCAGCAGTAGCAAGAGAAAGGGAATCCTTGATGTTGATATTTCACCCGTCTTGATCAGACCATTGACATCAACAATGCAAAGAAGTCGCTACTGCAAAAATGCATGCACAGGTGAATATCCACATTAATAGACCGAATTAAAGCACTTCAGTGGCAGGACTGATGCTAATCCTAGTGATGGGAATGGTAGCCAAATGTACTGTGGAACCCAATTGAGAGAGGAACCTAGCATGTGCCACAGTACAGGGACGTGGTATTCATCATGTGTGTTGAATTTGGGATCTGTTAGAGAAGACCAAGATGAAAGTGCCAACTATCTCGGTTGTAAGGGCTATTTCATTGACATATCTCTTCTACACTGAATTCACTCTTCTTCCTCCTATAGAATAATAAGTCTTCTGTAACCTTCACCATCCCCACTCTGCAAATTGCACCCAAACACTTTGAAACCATGTACAAGAACGCTTGATTTGGAGTCAACCTCACAGCAACAAACAACCCAAACAATAAATGAACCTAGTCCATGAGTGCGCATAGCATCCAAATAACCTCAGATAATCATTAATTAAACAATAAATTAGACATTGTACAACTATGGGCGTCCCAGTTGTAATATTCTTGTAGATCAAAACAGGGTCTTTTAGAAACATATAATACATCTAAGTGCATTCCTCCAATTTTCAATATTGTGGTTTCTAAAAAGACTCATAATCCACGTGCAAGAAGAGATGGTTGATGGTGGTCAATAACCAGCTTGCTGAGCAGAATTGAATGAGACTGTGGTTACGGCTTACTGTTTAATAGCAGCTGCAGTAGCCTTAGTTATGCAGTTGTAACATTAAAACTTGCTCAACAAGTTGGTTAATTTTAGCAGAGATAGTTGACCAAACTTTTTTTAAGGAAAATTTGAGTTCAAATTTGAATTAGATTCATTAATATTGAAAATTTAAAAAAAAACCTTTTAATGATGGAATTTCAACTATTTGTTAATCTTTTTCTTTTTTAATAGATGAATAGAACCTTTTACTTTCTTCTTCAGAAATTAGGAAGCCATGGGAAGAAAACATATTAATGTTTTACAAATTTTAGTGAATTTCTTTCCCATCTTAAAAGTTTTGCAAATTTTAATAAAATTATGTAAATTAAAAAAAAAATTGAAATTTTGATGAGATTAAATTTTAAAAATTTACAATTTTAATGGGTTTCTTAAAAACACAGTAAACTAATTTCTAAGTCCAAGATAAGGAAAAAAAATGAATTGTTTTTCATTTCTATCTCCAAAATAAAATAAAAAAATTGTAAATTGTTTCAGAGCAAATTTTAAATCAACAGATTTCTTTAAAAAGGGTTCTTTCTTAACAAACAAAAAAAACAAGCAACTGCAAGACAAATAAAAAATTTGTTCCACAAAAATCGGTTCTTAACCAAACCAGCAAGTGCAAAGTGCAAAGTGCATGTCCACGACCAAGATGATGACGAACAAACTTAAGATAAAAGAGGATGGCTTTTGTTATATACATTAAATAATATATATATTCATTAAAACATAAAAAATAATAATAATATATTTATATAACCAAATTATTAATAAGAACAATTAAAAATTATTATAAACAGTTATGATTTTACTTTAGGGACACTCACTTAAAGTACACATCACACATTTTTTTATAAAAATACAATTATTTATTAGATCTTGTGTAGTGTTCTTCTCTTTAGTAAATTGTCCTCCGCTTTAGTGGTATCAAAGCTCCAAACGTCCGTTAAAAATCGTCGTCGTCGTCCAAACTATCTTTGCTGCCTCCTTTACTCTTTGTTTCCATTGGCCCACCTCCACCCTCGTGCTCCTCGTTGCTAGGTTTTCCTTCTCGTTCCTGCGTTCTCCATCTTGTCGGCTCCTCTCTTTCCCATCACCACTGCACCGCGTCCACCAATATGCTTACGTGTCCTCACTCTCGTGCTCACTCCCATTGCGTCCTTCTCTCCCTTTTCCTGCTCCTACACTACTCGTTCCCCTAAAAGTTGTATGCTTGCGAAGCCAAAGAAGAAGAAAAAGTATTCGAAAGTGAAGAGTCAAGTGAGGAGGATATAGGAAATCAACATGACTGCCACTTAGAACTAGAAGATGATATCATTAGCCGCCATTACCAGGATATCCCAACCACAAACACTAAAGCTAAAGGGACATCAAAAACAACAATGTCTCGATTTTCATAAACACTGGAAGTACCCATAACTTTATTAATGTTAATCTTGCTAAGATATTCAACTTATTCGTTTTTCCAATGCCTAACATGAAGGTTATGGTAGCATATGGAAAGAAGATTGAAAATGTGGGAAAATGTCACAACGTTAAATTACAAATGCAAGAGTATAATCTCGAATCCGACTTCTTTGTCGTACCTTTTGGAGGAGTAGATGTTGTATTGGGAATCCAATGGTTGCAAACATTAGGTACTTACTCCACTAACCATCAAGAGCACTTCATCAAATTCAAGTGGCTAGGGAAAAAGTACAAATTGTGCGGTTTCCAACCACCTCAATCTCAATTAGTTACGTCACATCAAATGGAAAGGATAATTTGAAAGGGATCACATGCTTACATAACTCATTGTCAAGAGATACAGTTACTAACATGTGAAGGAGATGACTACAAACCACCAGAGATACAAGAGCTAATCCAAAAACACAACAATGTGTTCTAAGAGATTCTGATGGAGCTCCCACCAAAGAGGAATATTTAGCACACGATTGTGATGGAACCACAAGAAAAACCTATCAATATCAAACCATATAGATATCCCCATCACCATAAAACAGACATCGAAAGGTTAACCCAGGATTTGTTAAAATGTAGAGTCATTTCAAAGAGCATAATCCCTTGTGCATCTCTAGTAGTTCTAGTTTGAAAGAAGGACAGGTCTTTCAGGTTATACATAGATTACATAGGTATCAACAAGGTAACAGTTAAAAGTAAGTTCCCTATCCTATTCATCAATGAGATGATTGATGAACTTCATGGAGATAAGTACTTCTCGAAATTAGACTTGAGATTAGGGTATTGCCAAATCAATGTTAGATTAGAAGACGTAGCAAAAACTGCCTTCCATACCCATGAGGGCCATTATGAGTTCAAGGTAATGCCCTCCGATATAACTAACGCTTTAGGCACTTTCCAAGCCGCAATGAATGAATTGTTCCATCCATATTTCCAAAAGTTCGTATTAGTATTTTTTTATGATATCCTCATATATAGAAAAATTTGGAGAGAGCATGTCCGACACTTAAATCAAGTACACACCATCTTGGAAGAACATCATTTTTTTGCAAAAATGTCAAAATGCACTATTAGAAAAGAATAAGTGGACTATCTTGGCCATATAATATCAAAGGAAGGAGTCAAAGTCAATCCAAGTAAGATCAAGGCAATCACTGAGTGGCCCGAACCAGATAACATCTTGAAATTAAGAGGGTATCTAGGCTTAATAGGGTACTATCGAAGATTCGAAGATATGTGAAGAATTATGCCCATAAGATTGCCCCTCTAACAGATTTATTGAAGAAAAATTCATTTTGATGGAATGATGAAGCCAAAAAATGTTTAGAAGCATTGAAAAACATTTAGTCATTAACACCAGTATTAACAACCCCAGATTTCACAAAACCATTTGTAGTTGTGTGTGATGCTTCGAGATTCATGATAGGAGCAGTCTTGATGCAAGAAGGACATCCAATAGCATTTGAAATCCGAAAGCTCAATAAGAGAGAGATTTTGAAATCTGCGTATGATAAGGAAATGCTTTCCATTATACACACTCTAGAAAAATGGCGACAATACCTTCTAGGGATCAAAATCTTGATAAGAACATAATATCTCCTACAACAAAAAAAATTGTCAACTGAACAACGGAAATGGATAGAGAAAATTGCTACATTTGACATGGAGATACTACATAAGAGAGGAAAGGACAAAGTAGTTGTTGATGCCCTTTCCCAAAAATATGAAGAAGTCAAGGCTTATTCGATCTGAGTTGCAGTTCTAGACTGGCTTGATGAAATATAAGGAGAAAATTACAAGGACCCAAACACATGTGCCTTAATCAATGATCCTAACCGAGGTACAAGATTTGAATGGAGGAATGACATACTTTGGTATAAAGGAAGGATCTACTTAATCCCTACATCTAGGTTTTGTCGGGCATCCAATATGCAAGTAGATTACTACTAACATACAAAGTGTACAGTATTTATTATCAACCCGGGAAAGTCTTGTTATTTCAAGGATAACATGCACAGTATATGCTTAAAAACAAAGTCACTGTAATTGAACCATACTATCCTCTGTTTAGCTATGATCATCCCAAGAATCTACTTAATCCAATTATCTTCTAAGCAATACAATCACAATTACCTTCTGCTATGCCTTGACTTAAGAATGGAAGGATAAAAACCACATCTAAATTACAATTGTAGGTGAAAGAAAATCCTATTCACATCACTGAATGATTAATTCACCTTTCCAATCTGATTATTCTAGGAATCCACAAGCGTAATTTAAATATTGATCTAGGAATTCAAATACAGAGATTGAGTTCGGCTACTCTAGGAAACTAAAGTGCAGGAATGAAATTCAGTAATCATAACAATAAAAGATAAGTTGCAAAGATTCATGGAACAACAACTGAAAGATCTAGGGATGAACAGAGCTGTTACAATTACCACACGAATTGCATAAGAGATAATTACCTACTCAGTCGACTGTCACATTATACTATTATAGATCTCCGAGGAATGCAATCACAACACACTGTAAGTCCACACTTGTTACAACTTCTTATGAAAAGCATAAAATTAGCATAACATCACACGACAAAAGAATTGAAAAATCCTAAATTAACTCAGCAATCCCTGTGAAAAGCGAGCCCAGCCTTCACACAGAGATGCTGGCTGAACAGACGTAAGAGCCTTAGATCAAAAGTAACTCCTTATATTAAAAGACAGAGCAATTACACAATTCCTCCTCAGCTAATACAATGAATTGATTATATGTTCAGCAACCCCCTGGGTCGAGACACTTCTCCATATTTATACCATGTGGATCGTAACATCTTATCCTATTATGGGGCAGCCATGAAGATATCTAATCTTTAGGCGCCCTAAATGAGAATAGCTGTTACAAATGTGGCAGGATGAAAAATAGGAAGCACAAAAAAACTGTTAATCGCCCCAAGAGTGGCAATATTTAGCAATGCACTATGGATCTCCAAATCTAACGCATTCTTTTATAGCTGCCTTGTCATAGCTTTGGTCGGGATATCACACTGGAACCGCATTCTTTGGGTGATGATGGAATGGATGGGGATCATCTTGAGCAGTGAATACACGTCCTCTTCGTGACTTGTTCAGCCCCACCTTCCTGCAATCCACTTATCTCAAAACACCTTTATAGCCCATGATATGTTAGCACATTGAGAGATACAAAGCCTTAATTATCACAATCATAAGTATTAATAAGATAAAACAATGACCAATCATACCTTGGTGATTTAAAGAGTAGAGTGGGGGTAACATGTTTAATTGGTATGCTAAATGGGGTAGGATGGAACAAGAAGAGGTAATTAAAGGTGATCAAAAGAGGCCATTTCTGGGCTCAACATCTCCCCCCAACTGTCCTGTTGCATGTGCTCATGCAACAACCTCCATTACTCTGAATCTGAATCTTGTACTGAGCTCTATTCGTGAAGAGAGGAGAAGTTGTAGGGGAACTCAGGCACCCCTTCTTTTTCTACGAACCCTCTGTGAGCAATCCAATATCTCCAGCATCGCTGCTCCTCTGCCTTAGTTAGTGAGAAGTCCACTCTATATGGTTTTTCCGGCCACCAGATGAGGGGGAATTAAAATTTCAGACCTAACCAATTAGCCCCACATTCCCTAATACATCCAACATAGCCCTTGACCCTGGAAAGTGCCTGTTCAAAATTCCTGAAACAATAAGGGTCTCGGATTCTAAGTATAGGAGAGGCACCCTGCCATCTGTGCTTACTCCCTTCCAATGCTGCTTGTTGATGTATGGAAATATGGTTGTGCAAGTAGAAATCACTTCCTCCTGAAGCTCCACTATGTGTCGAGCCTAGATGGGACATGAAAGAAAACTCTTATACCGAGCAAGAAGAATACCAGGGTTCTGAGGCTCACTTCGAACCCATAGGTTAGAGTGAGCTTCATTGTGAGAAAAGGTTTGAAAAGACCTCTCCCACTGAGCATGATTGCTCACAAAAGAGGCAAAAGCCCTCAACTAAACATCCCCTGAAAAATGGACAGGATTTGAATGGCGGTCCAGAGGGCAAGCCATCTCATGCAAGTATAATTCACACAGCAAATTTTGATCTTCAAAATTACTTCTAAAAAATGTTTCCAAAAATTTTGCTGAGGTCGTTATCTCAAATGACCTCCCTTCTTTCACAGCTCTCAACTTAAACCAAACGAACTATTCAAACAGGAAGACAGGGTAAGAAGAAGAAGGCATCCTGGTGCCCAGGAGTTCTTGAGAGAGAGCATACATCTGTTCTTTTTCCTTTTGCATAAATTGGAACTTTTTCAGATCCTTTAAATTGCTCCATAGCTCTTCCTCTCGAATCCTCTAGGTCATATGTTCTTCTGCCCATTTCTCCTCCAATCCCTTGATAATATTTTCATGCTCAATAAGAGAAATTATCCCTCCTTGGTATCCCTCCACCAGGTTCTTCCATTTTATTACCTCCAATCTCAGAATTGAGACTTCTGCTGCAAGGTTCAGGATTTCCTCTTTATGATGTTCCTCCTTGTCCGAGTCCAGGTCGATGAAATTTCTAAGGGGCTCAATCCCCACTTTTTCGCTTGATGTGCCACATTCGGCACCCTGCACATCCGAAGTTATTTTGAGAGTTGTTGGTTCTTGTGTGACAGCAACTTTTTCTAAATTTTCTTCAACAACAACACCCACAACCCTTGGAGACACTGGTTCTTGTGTAACGGCGTCTTCTTTCTGAGGTTCTTTCGTAGAAAAATTGGCAGCTGACTGTGAGGATGTTGGTTCTTGCGGAGAAACTCCCTACTGAATTTTAATTCCATGTTCTATCTGATTGTCAGCTGCTATCTCAGCCAGAGGCTATGAGGCTACTGGTTTTTGTGGAACAGAGCCCTGTTCTTCTTTGTCCTTCTGCTGCTGAGATTGGGTGTCTTCTCCAGTGTGCAGCCGCCCCTCAAGGATTTCAATATCACCTGAGGATTGTGGTTGGACTTGTTCATCTTCACTCCAATGCATATCAGGGATGATATCCACCTCAAGGTTATCTTCTTGTTGCATTTCAAAAGTCCTTACTACAACCTCCAAGGATGTTGGTTCTTGTGTGATAACATCCTGGCTCACTTCTTCATCTCCCCATTGTTGTGGCTCCTCTTCTATGATTTATGTGTCATGGGAACATTCTGGAGTTGTAGTACAGAATTCTTCATTAAACTCCAGAGTGCCCTCGATCCCAAGTTCTTCTCCCATCTGGTCAGCCATTTGGACAAGCACATTCAGGGATATTGGTTCTTGTGTGACAGCACCATGTTCAATCTCATCATTGTCTTGCTTTTGTGGTTCCACTTCTATAATTTCTATATCATGGGAGCATTCCAGGGTCAAAGTACAATCTTCATCCCCACTATCAGGAATGATTTCATCCCTTGGTTCCCTCGTCCCAGAGTTGGTGGCAACTTCGGCAAGAATATTCAAAGATATTGGTTCTTGTGTGACAGCATCTTCTTTCTCTGCAAATTCCTCTATTACAGGTGCAAATTGTTGTGTTGTAAAGGCATGAATTACAATCCTGTGTCATGCTTCCTTAAAGATTTCCTCGCAGGTGGGACAGACCACTCTTTCTTCTTCCTTACCAGGCTCAGTAGAATTTGGTCCCTCTACTTGGTCCGCAGCCTCCACCAATGTGTGCATTTTTCTTTCACCATGTTTCCTGCACACTTATTTCCAATTTTCCAATTCTCCGCTAAGTATTCGGACTTCCTCTTTTAATAGCGTATTCTCAAACAGAATTCCTTCAATTTGGAGTTCTTCCTCAACCGACCCTTGTGGGGCATCAACTGGCCTGGGTTCAAGAGTGGGGAACTCAATCTGTGCTTCTAAGGTTGCCCATATTTTTCTTGCTGCTTCTGCTGCTGCAACCGACTTAGTTATTTTCCTTCTTATTGGTGGAGCTATCTTGATTTCGTCAATTGATCTCTTCCTTTTCTTTTGTAGTGCTGGAATGTCGGGATTCACAGCTGAGGTAGAAGGAATGTTCCCAGTTCCAGCGTTTTCTTGTTCCTTGGGCCGTTCTTCTTCAATCAAAGTTCATCCCCACTCAGGTGAGGATTCAATGGTCACCAGCTCAATATTTCCTTCCATTGCTATGGCTCTGTCACCTTCGGGTTCAATTGTCACAGCATTTAGTGCTGCTCCAATTTCACCTTCTGCTGTCAGAGCTACCCTGTTATTTGGGTCTTCCACAGGGTTTTTATGTACATCATCTCTCAATTGCTCTGTTTGTGCCCCTGGTTGATCTTCTGATCTAGTTTCATCTCCCCTCCCCAACTACATTGGAGGGACTCCGGTCCTCCTGTTGTGGTTCATGTCCCCCCAACTGTGGATGGACCTGCTCTTGTTATATTGGGACACCGGGAAAAGGAACGGGTTCCTGAGCTCAAGCTGTAAATTGCTCCCAAGCTATATTATGTTGAGCAAGGGTCCTCAAGATAATTAATTTAATGAGGCCATGGTGGGTTAGTGAAGCGAGTGGATGCTTAGCAGCTTGAACAAACCCCGCCATATGATGCAAATCATGCAATAGATAATATGGAATATTTAACAGAATCCTATGGCGGAGATGAGATAGTAAAGGGAGTTCAGAATTATAAATGGTTTGGTACCTACCTTCACAAGTGATATATTTCTTAAGGAAAACAGCAACTTGGTCCCATGGCTGCGGCAATGATTGCAGTTCTATCCCCCTTCTTGTCGGGTGAACCTGCTCCCCCTCTATTAAAAAGTCTTGTAATGTTGTAGTAGTGGGGACTTGACATCCAAACCAGGCCCTTCCCACCTGAGGGATGGTGGTGACCTCAGCTATAATGGCCTCAGAAACTTCAATGCACAACCCCTAAACCTCTGAGTAAGTTTCTGTGAGGTTCAGAGCAAATTGTAAGGCTGCTTCACGGTTGAATCCGTCCAGACATTCAAAAAACTCCATCCAACCGGCGGCTTGAAAGATAGCGAATACCACAACATTTCTGCTGAGCGCCTGTGTATTTGAAGGTTCATAATGAGATGGAATCCCCATGGTCCTAGCTTCAGACTGAGTTTGTTGTTCAACAGATTACAGACTCCGACAATGGAGGTTACGGCACAGAGGATGCACTGATCGCTGAGAGGAGATGTTAGGAAAATTTGGAAAGTTTCAGCACAGCGGATTATTTGAAATTTCATTCCGAATTGGGGAAGGTGGTGGTTATCCAGCAACATAATTAGTCTTTACGTCGCACAGGCAGAGAGTTAATCGGGTAATAATGGGCATAAAAAGAGAGGTACGACTGACATTGTTAAATCCTATCAATACTTAATCACATGGTTAATCAAAGCCATACCTTCGAGACTGCGTGCTAGATATCCTTCAGAGAATAATAGAACGTGTGGTTGCTGACATTGCGGAAGCCGAACTTGTGTGGTGTGCAGTCATTGATTATAATCATTATAACAGAGATGCTGCAATAATTCTTTCTGCCAGTGAAACACAAACCATCGCATCCAAATGATCGGAATTATGAGAAATGTCACCTTATGGATCAGATTGCCGGCATGAGGATGAGGAATCGGAGCCATATCTAGAGGAGTGAATGGCGTACAAAACGACTTTCTAACAACATAGGAGTCACAGCCACATGTTATAAATAATTTGAAGCAGAGACGTGGTCATCGATACTGGAAATATCAGCCAAATATAGCGGATTTGGAGCTGCCAAAAAAGATGTTGCAACCGCCGAGAAAGATGTCGCAGCCATCGGGAGAAGGATCACGGCTGCCGGGAAAGATGTCGCAACCGTCGGGAAAAAGGATCATGGCCACCGGGAAAGATGTCGTAGCCGTCAAGAAAAAGGATCACGGCCGCCGGGAAATATGTCGCAGCCGTCGGGAAAAGGGATCACGGTCGCCAGGAAAGATATCGCAGCCGTCGGGAAAAAGGATCACAGCCCTTGGGAAAGATATCGTAGTCGTCACGAAAAAAGGATCATGGCCACCGGGAAAGATGTCGTAGCCGTCGGGAAAAAGAATCATGGCCGCCGGGAAAGATGTCGTAGCCATTGGGAAAAGGGATCACGGCCGCCGGGAAAGATGTCACAGTCGTCGGGAAAAAAAAAGGGTCACAGCCACTGGGAAAGATGTCGCAGCTGTCAGGAAAAAGGATCACGGCCGCTGGGAAAGATGTTGTAGCCGTCGAGAGAAAAAAAAAAAGGT
>LPNX010064713.1:5712-27766 GCA_001517045.1 Pseudotsuga menziesii | reverse complement strand
ATTTATTTAAGGAAAAAAAAATATGTGGCGTGGAAAGGCACAGATTAGAAAAAAAAAAAAAAAAAAACGACTTCCGGTCGACAGGCCCAATCTGATCATATCCCTGGGTGCTTCCCTGCAACTCTTGGAAAAACAACAGCAAACAAAGAACATCAAATGCAAAAATAAAATACAATATAATGAAACAGAAAAAAAAAATAGTAGTTATTTATGTACAATGATTCATGTGCAATTTACAGTGATCAATTAAGGATTGACAGATGCAGAGAGAAGTTCTTTCCCTTGTGCTAGCTGATAATCTGGGTTAGCGGCAATTTGCGAGATAAATGCATCCTTTGAAATTGGCTTACAATACAGTCGTAGCCTGTGACCATTAGCAAATAATGGTACACGGTTTTCATCAATGGTCACCAGGCGAACGGCGATGTTATCAAATACCCTGTCTACTAAGTATGGGCCCAGCCACCTTGTGCTTAATTTTCCTTTGAAATCTCTTTTGAATTTAGAATCGTATAGTAATGCCCAGTCTCCTTCACAGAAGACCTTCTTTTTAATGAATCGGTCATGCCAATTGGATCTCTGTTGTTGAATTAACATGGTCTGGTCTACTGCAGCTAATCGATTCTCGTCCAGTTCATTCATTTGATTTAATCTTCTTTTCTGGGCTTCAGTTACATCCAGATTCACTTCGGTGGCTGTCTTCAGGGTCTTGATCTCAAATTCAATTAGAAAGATGGCACTTTTTCCATACACCAAATCATAAGGAGAGAAACCTGTGGTGTTACGCCAAGTGGTGCGATATGCCCACAATGCTTCCGGGAGCCTGTCAACCCAATCTTTTCGATGGCTCTTAACCATCTTGGTAAGGATAGCTTCAATAAATTTATTAGTGCTTTCCACCTAGCTATTGGCTTGGGGATGGTAAGGTGAAGCTACCTTATGCTGAACATGATACTTCTGTAGTAGGGCTTCAAATTGATACGACATAAATTGTGGTCCCCCATCGGTAACTACTTCCTTAGGTACCCCAAAACAGGTAAATATTTCACTATATAGAAAGTCAATCACGGCCTAGTCGTTAGCCTTTGCCAGAGCTACAGCTTCCACCCACTTGGTCATATAATCGGTACAGACCAGGATGTAGGCTTTCTGTTTGGAATGAGGACTGATAGGGCCAACAAAATCCAGAGCCCGTCTTTCAAATGGTTCAACTACCAATTGTGGTTGTAGGGGCATTTGATCTGATCTGTTGGGTTGGCCCATCCTTTGGCAGCTATCACAGGACTGAACATACCTTTTTTCATCCCTAAAGAGAGTTGGCCAATAGTAGCCCATCCTCAACGCTTTGTGTCATGTCCTTCTGTCTGCAAAATTTCCCCCACAAGGTTCATCATGGCAGGCCTTCAGTATGTGAAAGATTTCATCTTCCCTTACACACCTTCTAATCTCAAGATCAGGACCTATGTAAAAGAGATGACCGTTTACCCAACAATACCTGGCACTTTGCTAGATGATTTTTCTCTTTTCTCTTTTAGACATATGTGGGGGAAGCTTTCCTGCAACCAGATAATTAGCGATGTCTGCATACCAAGGGGAATGAGCTGAAAGTGTGAATAAATGTTCATCTGGAAAAGAGTCCTCAACAGGAAAATTATCATCACTGTTAGTGAAATGAGATAAAAATTCAGCGACAACGTTTTCTTTTCCAGGTTTATCTATGATGGTAATATCAAATTCCTGTAATAATAAGAGCCACCTGGTCACTCTGGCATTAGTGATCGGTTTATTCATTAGATATTTAATGGCAGAGTGGTCAGTGTGCACAAACGTAGGATACCCAATAATGTAATGTCGAAATTTATTAATAGAGTAGACAATAGCTAGGAATTCTTTTTCGGTGACAGTATAGTTAAGTTCAGCAGGGGCTAAGTTTTTACTAATATAATAAATTGCATAAGGTACTTGACCATCCTGCTGTCCTAAAACTACTCCAATGGCAATATCAGAAGCATCTGAAGAAATGTGAAAGGGTAGGGTCCAATTAGGTCCTCTTAATATAGGAGCTGTGGACTGCTTCTCCTTAAGCTTAACAAATGATGTCTGGCATGCTTCACTCCAAACAAACTACACATCCTTCATTAACAAAGAAAACAAAGGAAAAGCAAGTTTGGAAAAAATTTCTATAAATCTTCGGTAGTATCCAGCATGCCCCAGAAAACTTTGCACCTCTTTTTGAGTTGCAGGAGTAGCTATATTTTTTATCACCTTAATTTTTTAGGGGTCCACCTAAATGCCATCTACAGAGATGAAGTGCCCCAATACTACTCCTTCACTCGTCATCATATGGCACTTTTCAGTGCTTAAAGAGAGCTGGGTTTGTTCACAGCGAGTTAAAACTTTTTTTTTAATTTTCCAATCCTTCTTCAAAATCCTTTCCGTAAGGAGTAAAATCATCCATAAATATTTCCATACTATCATTAACTAATTCAGAAAATATGCCAATTACAGCTCTTTGAAATGTTACTGGTGCATTACATAAACCAAAGGGAAGCACTCTGTAGGCAAACGTTCCCCACGGACAAGTGAAGGTAGTTTTATCCTGGTCCTCAGGAGCAATTTGAATCTGATTGTACCCGCTAAACCCACCCAGGAAGGAGAAAAACTTTTTCCCCGATAGGGTGTCAAGTACCTGGTCAATAAAGGGCAAAGGGAAGTGGTCCTTTTGTGTGGCTTTGTTCATCTCCCTATAGTCAACACAGACTCTCCATTTACCATTTTTCTTGGGTACAATTACGAGAGGGGAAACCCACTCACTGTCTGAAATAGGATATATAAATCCTGCTTCCAAGAGTTTCTTAATTTCTTCCTTCACTATGTCCCTAAGATTGGGGTTCATTTGTCGTTGAGGCTGACACACAGGCCGGGAATCACTTTTAATATAGATATGATGGGTGCACAAGTTAGAGGGAATACCTCTCATGTCTGTATACTCCCAGGAAAATGCCCCCTTGTGTTCCTTCAAAAGACTGATCAGGCGCTTCTGTTCATCTAAGGAGAGATTAGGATTAATATTCAAGGTTTTTCCAGACTCTACCTCAATAATAATACTTTTCGAATTTTTCAATACTGGGATTATGTGTGTGTCACCGACTAGTGTTTCTTCTGTGAGATTTTCTTGTTCTTCCTTGCCCAGAGTAATGTTCAGGATTTGATAAACTTCTTTATCGACTGAAGTGGGTTCACTGATGAAATTATTAATGGAATCATCTTCCATTTCATTCTTAAAAGTTAAGGCCTTCCCTATAGTTAATAATGGCTGAACACCCTCCTCTTCCTCTGGCTCCATCCAAAAAGAGGTTTTAGCCTCTAGACTTGGTTGAGTTGGAGGATAAAGGGTGAGGTTCTTAGTCTCGGTGCCATCAGATATGGTTATAGACCCAGATCAACAGCTGATGCAAGCATCAACTATGGCCAACCAAGGCCTCCCTAGGATTAATGGATGTCCTCCCAGCTGCGACTTTGATTGTAAAACCAAGAATTCAGTAGGATACTCCCATGAATCAACTGAGATGACGAGATCGTCCATAATTCCTTTAGGTTTAATGGTGGATCTGTCTGCTAGTTCTAAAACAATGGGGGTCAGCCTAAGATTAGTGAGCCCAAGTTTTCTTACAGTCTCAATTGTTATGACATTAATCACTGCTCCTAAATCTACTAGTACATTAGGTATCTGTGTATGCCCAATCTGCACAGTGACAGTGGGATTTCCAAGGTCGTCATACTTGGTCACTGGGGTTTTTCCTGTTATTAATGCAGATAATTTCCCTATGACGTGGACAGTGGGAGGGTCTCTGGGCTTCCTTCCTGGTTTCTTTGTGCACATGTCCTAAACAGTTCTAGCATAAATAGGTACGTCTTGAAGATCTTTAAGGAGGGGGATTTTAACATAAAGATTCCTTAACTCTCCTAGGAGGTTAAACTGAGTTTGCCCCCCTGCCCTTGGTAGTATTAATCTCTCGGGATACGGTGGTTTCCTAGTCAGCTGGGCAGGATACGCATCGCTGGGTTTATCGTTTTGTGTTTTAGCCGTCCCATTTATGGGATGTTCAGCATCTTCAATAATAGGAATTGTATCGAACAGATGCTGTGGATTCACCCCTTCTTCATGTGCATAGGGTGGAGAATCTTCTATAATTATAGGCTCTACTATTTTCCCTGACCATAAGCGAATATCATTGCAAGGCACAAGAGAAAGGGAGTAGGCCAACATGTTGACAGTCTCCAATTGATGGACTGTTTTATTATTTGGGTTAGGATTAGGTTGAGCAGGCAGCTAAGGTCGTATCGGTGGATTAGGGACAGAAGTGTTCTGCAACTGCAGCTGCAACTACTGATGAGGGTATTGAGGATATTGAGGATATTGAGGAGGGTATGGTGGCTGTTTAGGTGGAGGTTGTTGAGGAAACTAGTTCCCTGGATGGAAATTCCTCCATCCAGGAGACCACGAAGTAGGTTGGTGTGGTGGTTGTGTCCAGGGATTCCATGAGTTATAATTTTGTATTGCGGGTTGGGAAGGATTCCACTGAGCATAATTTGAAGGGAACTGTGTATTCACATTTTGCATATTATTCCAATTGCTCATATTATTCAAAAATGGAAACGAGTCTGGGGACATACCTTGGTTTCGAGGCTGCCAAGGTTTCTTATGTGCAATGAAATAGGTCGATTCCACCTCTGGAGTTGATGCCTGCAGGACAGCCTTCACTTGGGGAAGTGAGGGACATTCTTTCGTGTCGTGGTTCAGCTCGCACAGCTAACACACCTCTACTTTGTCAAGTGAGCACTCCCTCAGAGGATGGTTCTTTCTACATTAAGGGCAGAACACACCTAGTGTGAGGTCCTCCACTGCCTATTTTTGTTTTTCCTTCAGGACGTCGATTTCCGAGGAGATAGAGCTCATCATTTCTATTTTAAAATTTTCAAGGAGATTTCCTATCTCTACACGGGTGGCTCCTCCATTAGATGACTTCTGAGTTCTGTTGAAGACATCGCGTTCTAGCTTATCCCATTTGTCCCGCCTGTTGTTCCTGTAAGATCCCCTGGAGTACCTTTTACATAATTCCACAATCTTTCTGAAAGATTCCTTAGAGATATCTCCTTTTCCTAACAGGTTTAACATATCTAAACAATCATCCCTAATCTCACGAAGAAGGATTATCTTGAGCACATCTAGCCCCATGTTCCTCTGCCCAGCTCTTTGCACGTTGTATAAAATCCTTTCTACAAAATCTTCTAGACTCTCGTCCTCCTTCTACACCATTTTGAACAATTCTTCTCTTTTGTCCTTGGTGTTGCAATATTCCTGATATTTCTCCAGGAACACCTGTTTCATCCTGTCCCAATTAGCGACAGTTCCTCCTCCTAGGCTCATGAACCAGCGTAATGTGTTGTCCTTCAGAGTGGCAGGGAAGAGTTTTAGTTTTTGTGCATCGGTGACGTAATCATAGCTGGGACAGAGGATATCGAATTTGAAAAGAAATTCGTCTAGATCCTCTGCTGCTTTTCCATGAAAGCGAGGCAACACCGATGGTGATATATTTTTCATAGGGGCTGTCCCTTCTGGCTGTTGAATCGGGAATTGAAGTGCATCCACCATTCCTTTAGGCAGGAAATGATTTTCATGATGATAGTTTTCCCCCATTGCCTCTTCCTTGTCAGATTCATGTCTATTACTCATGTCCTCTTCCATTTTCTCTCCTTCGTTCGTTCCTGCGTTCTTTTCCTCACTCTTTTCCTCGTTCTTTTCTTCATTCCTCCACTGATCAGTAATATTTTGGTGGAACTGCGTCCACTCTTCTTCAATTACAACCTTCCCGTAAATATGGTAGATCGGGCCTCTACCAGCAGGTCCAATTGTACCAGTTTTGTCCTCTCCTGCAGGGATATTTGAGGAAGTCGCGGCTGCTCTTGTTTCCTCCACTGTGGACCCTAACGCTGGTGCCCTGGGATTGACAGGGTTTCTTCTGATAGGAGTTTCTTGATGGCAAGCCCTGGTGGATGAATTAGTCATGTCAACAAGATCGTCAATGAATGTCCTTCTGCCCAATTGTGGACCTTGACCGCGACCCAAACAACCTGCACTGTTAGTATTTTGTGGGGTTTTGGGGGTTGAAAGATGATCACGTTTTACCCTTCTCGTATTCATGCAACCCAAATCATTACAGCAAAAAATGGAAAATATTGACTAGAAACAATTACAGAATGCAACTAATGATGGTGTTTAATTTTTATCCTTCACCGAAAACGGTGCCAAAATGTCGGGCATCCAATATGCAAGTAGATTACTACTAACATACAAAGTGTACAATATTTATTGTCAACCCGGGAAAGTCTTGTTATTTCAAGGATAACATGCATAGTATATGCTTAAACACAAAGTCACTATAATTGAACCATACTATCCTCTGTTTAGCTATGCTCATCCCAAGAATCTACTTAATCCAATTATCTTCTAAGCAATACAATCACAATTACCTTCTGCTATGCCTTGACTTAAGAATGGAAGGATAAAAACCACATCTAAATTACAATTGCAGGTGAAAGGAAATCCTATTCACATCACTGAATGATTAATTCACCTATCCAATCTGATTATTCTAGGAATCCACAAGTGTAATTTAAATATTGATCTAGGAATTCAAATACAGAGATTGAGTTCGGCTACTCTAGGAAACTGAAGTGCAGGAATGAAATTCAGTAATCATAACAATAAAAGATAAGTTGCAAATATTCATGGAACAACAACTAAAAGATCTAGGGATGAACAGAGCTGTTACAGTTACCACATGAATTGCATAAGAGATAATTACCTACTCAGTCGACTGTCACATTATACTATTATAGATCTCTGAGGAATGCAGTCACAACACACTGTAAATCCACACTTGTTACAGCTTCTTATGAAAAGAATAAAATTAGCATAACATCACACGACAAAAGAATTGAAAAATCCTAAATTAACTCAACAATCCCTGTGGAAGGTGGGCCCAGCCTTCACACAGAGATGCTGGCTGAACAGACGTAAGAGCCTTATATCAGAAGTAACTCCTTATATTAAAAGACAGAGCAATTACACAATTCCTCCTTAGCTAATACAATGAATTGATTACATGTTCAGCAACCCCCTGGGTCGAGACACTTCTCCATAGTTATACCATGTGGATCGTAACATCTTATCCTATTATGGGGTAGCCATGAAGATATTTGATCTTCAGGCGCCCTAAATGAGAATAGCTGTTGCAAATGTGGCAGGATGAAAAATAGGAAGCACGGGAAAATTGTTAATCGCCCCAGGAGTGGCGATATTTAGCAATGCACTATGGATATCCAAATCTGACGCATTCCGTTATAGCTGCCTTGTCACAGATTTGGCCGGGATATCACACTGGAACCGCATTCTTTGGGTGATGATGGAATGGATGGGGATCAGCTTGAGCAGTGAATACGCGTCCTCTTCATGACTTGTTCAGCCCCACCTTCCTGCAGTCCACTTATCTCAAAACACATTTATAGCCCATGATATGTTAGCGCATTGAGAGATACAAAGCCTTAATTATCACAATCATAAGTATTAATAAGATAAAACAATGACCAATCATACCTTGGTGGTTTGAAGAGTAGAGTGGGGGTAACATGTTTAATTGGTATGCTGAATGGGGTAGGATGGAACAAGAAGAGGTAATTAAAGGTGATCAAAAGAGGCCATTTCTGGGCTCAACTGGTTTAAGGCCAAGGTGTTGAAAATATCTCATGATTCCCCAGCTGCAAGACATGTAGGTTTTTTCAAAACTTACTACAATGTCAGGAAATCCTTATACTAGAAGGGAATGTATAAATACATTCAAAATTATGTAGCCAGGTGTGACACCTGTCAAAGAAACAAAAGTGAAAATGTCATGACTCTAGGGATACTCCACCCGCTTCACATTCCAACCCAGAAGTGGGAGGAAATCTCCATGGATTTCATTGAAGGTTTACCAGTATCCGAAGGCAAGGAAAAAATGTTTGTGGTAGTGGACTGATTAACTAAATATGCACATTTTATGGATATTAAGAAAACTGACTCCGCTAAACAAATCATTGAAGTGTTTTGTAAAAATATTTATAAATTACATGGGTTTCCTAAAATCATCGTTAGTGATAGAGATGTCAAATTCACGAGCAATTTTTGGAAGGAATTCTGCAAACAAGTTGAGATCACTCTTAACATGAGCTTAGTCTATCATCCCTAAACAGATGGACAAACATAAGTTGTTAATAAGTGTTTGGAAGCATATATTCATAGTTTCGTCATTGATAAGCAAAATAAATGGTTACAGTAGTTACATTTTGTGAAACAGTTGTATAACTCTACCTATCATACACCCGCCAAAATGACACATTTTCAAGCATTGTATGGTTATGAGCCTCTTAGATGGAAGGAAATCGCTCAAGGTGATGCAAAAGTACCATCTATAAAAATTCAACTTAAAGAAAATCAAAGAGTAATGTAAGTACTCAAGGATAATTTAACTATGGCACAAAATCGTATGAAACAGCAAGCAGATCAACATAGAGCAGAAAGAGAGTTTGAAGAAGAAGATTGGGTATTTGTAAGACTTTAACCATACAAGAAATTGTCACTTAGGAAAGAAGGAAATAATAAATTAGCCCCCAAGTTTTATGGACCATATCAAATTATCCCAAAGATTATCCCAGTATCACATGAATTGAATTTACCAGACAAGAATCAAATTCACAATGTTTATCATGTTTTAAATCTCATAAACTTGTTGGGTCAACAACAATATTCTTAGACGACCCTTCCTATCTTGGATGAAGAAGGGAAACTTGTATTAGAACCATAATCCATCATCAACATCATAGAAAGAAGACTGCGTTCTTGCATCATCAAAGAATACCTTATTAAATGGAAGAGTTGTCCAGTAGAAGATGCTTCATGGGAAGCCGAGAAGTTCATTCAGCAATATCCAGCATTGCCCTGATTTGATGACAAAGCATCTTAAAAAAAAAAGCAATGTTATATACATTAAATAATATACATAATAATTAAAATGTTAAAAAATATAAATAAATAATAATATATAATAAATATATCTATACATAACCAAATTATTAAAAACAATTAAAAAATGTTATGAAGATTTGTGACTTAAAATCACAACTCTTATTACGAACAGTCACTTAAAATCTTATATAATCCAAAGACCTATTGTAATTTTTACACATCAGTTATTTTTTATAAAAATACAATTATTTATCAGATCTCGTGTAGTGTTCTCTGCTTCAGTCAATTGTTTTTAGCTTTAGCTTTCAAGCCACTTAATATATTCAATGAAC
Source organism: Pseudotsuga menziesii (assembly GCA_001517045.1). NCBI lineage: Eukaryota > Viridiplantae > Streptophyta > Pinopsida > Pinales > Pinaceae > Pseudotsuga > Pseudotsuga menziesii. The sequence goes on along the minus strand of LPNX010064713.1, from coordinate 18,367 downwards.
CCAGGAAATATAAATGATCAACATTGTGTGTTAACCAAACCAAGGATTATGCATTTATAAGTTAAGTTTCCACCCCCTTACACAGTTGTTGTTGTACTAACTCCTTCGATCTGAGAAGTTGCGTCCCCTACCCCTTGCATGGGTGTTGTTGAACTAACTCCTATCTCATAAGTTAATTTTCCTTCCCCTTCACGGATGCAGTCGGACTAACACCTTCGACCTAAGAAGTTACCTCCCACTTGCATGGTGGGCCTTGGAATAAATCCTTTGATCTCAGAAGTTAAGTTTCCTTCCCCTTGCAGTTCATGTTGGACCATAATCACTCACAATCTGTGTCTGCCAAGGTGACAATGCATATGGTTGATGATGGTTTTCTTGAGGTTTGTGTCCTTTGGGCCATGGTTTCTTATGAGGACATCATAATCGTACTTAGTGTTGCTTTCACTGGAGAAATATTCCATTGGATACAGAATAATTAATTCCATAGATTGGGATTAAGAGTGCAAGTTCAATATTTTCGTCATCCTCATCCAATTGATATTGTGAACACAATTGCATGCTACCTCCCAAGTCTCTATCTCTCAATGCTTCTTAGCTAATATGTTTTTAAACAGAACCCAATTGAATGCAATTTCCTGCTATTTCCTCTTTTTTGAGCGTGCTTCCATTGACCAGATATTTTCGTTAGCATAACGATAGTGGTACACCTAAAGAGTTCATTTTTCCAAAGTAAATATCTTAAAAAAAATACAAGTGGCCTAGATTCATTCAAACTCTATCTACCCAATAAGAGGGTTTAACCTAACAATTATATCATGATAATGTGAGCTAACCAAAAGGTCTTCATCATGCATGAACAAATCCTAAGATATAAGATTCTTAAGATAGAGAAATGAATTTATCATATATATTAGTCTTTTGGTTGGGATAATGTGGACCATGTAGAAGCCCTTCATCATGCATGAGCAAAGCATAAGAGATAAGATTCTTTGGAGAGGGATGATTTCTACATCACATATATGATAGTACCCAATTCATTATGCAAAATATGTGACATCTACTAAAATGATGCATAAGCAATGATTTAAAGATAAGATTCTTTCGAGAGGGAAATATCTATATCACATATATGATTTCTTTGGTTGAGACCCAATTCATTATGCAAAACATGTGACATCTACTGAAATGATGCACAAGCAAAGCTTAAGAGATAAGATTTTTTTGGATAGGAAATCTCTATATCACATATATGATTTTTTTGGTTGGGACCAATTAATTATACAAAACATGTGACATCTTCTTAAATGATGCACAAGCAAATCTTAAGAGATAAGATTTTTTGGAGAGGGAAATCTCTATATCACAAATATGATTTCTTTGGTTGGGACCAATTAATTATTCAAAACATGTGACATCTTAAATGATACATGAGCAAATTTTAAGAGATCAGATTTGTTGGAGAGAGAAATCTCTATTTACATATATGATTCCTAAGGTTGGGGCCCAATTCATTATGCAAATCATGTGACATTTATTGAAATGGTGTACAAGCAAAGCTTAAGAAATAAGATTTTTTGGAGAGAGAAATCTCTATGTCATAGATATGATTTCTTTGGGTAAGATTCTTTAGAGAAGGAAACCTCCATTAGGGGAATTTTGAGGTCTGTAATGAACTTACTAGGATATACAATAAAGTACTATGAATTAGGCATTTTTGTTGGGGAGGTATATATACACCTTTCTTCTTACATTGTAACCAATGTAGCTATCGTTAAGTTTAATTAAAAAGATGTTTAAAATAATATCAATATAAAAATATTCTTTGAAGTGACTAAAAATAGTATTTTTGAATACTTAAATTGCTTTTGAATATAATATGATGAATGTACTTTTAAAATAAAATAAAGTATATTAATTTTAAATTTTGGAATATAACTTATTTAATATTTAAAATATGTTTATCAAATCTATATTTATAATTTTGAATTTTAAACTTAAATTAAATTTATATGAATAAATTGTTATTTCTTTTAAAGTATATATTCATTATATAAATCTAACTTATATTTATTAAAAATAATAAAAAATAATTACATATTCAAATAAATTAACTTATATTTTAATATTTATAAACTATGTTGAATAACTACTACTATTATTATTATTATTATTATTATTATTATTATAAATATTAACATTATTTAAATGTAATAATCATTTATTTAAATATATTTGTAAGATAAGTTGTTTATAAAATAGATTAATTAATCAATACATACTTATTAATATTACATATTTATACTCATTTATCACGTCTCTCATATTAAACTTAACTAAAAACTAAAAAAAACACACACAATAGTACACTAATATAATTACGTCGATAGACGTATATATGTTAGAATTTTGGGGTGGACTACTATTTATGATTTTTCATCTACCTACGAAAATGAGACAAGTGTACTGTCCAGATTGATTCTATGGGCGTCGTCCAAGATTAAACAAGAATGAGACAAGTGTACTGTCTAGATTGATTCTATGAGTGTCATCCAAAATTAATAATTAATAATTTCAAAAAAAATTTAAAAAATAATTTAATTAACATGTGATAAGTAGAGTTAGTGATAGTTGTAAAAATTAAAATTAATTTTCAACTATTCGATTATTAGATACAACTACTAGCTTAACTCCATCGATTATTAGATATAACTATTAGCTTAACTCCAATTATCTAGAACTATTAGCTTAACTTCAACTCTATTCAAAGTTATATTGGATAACTATTAGCTTACCTATTATATGCAACTATTAGCTTAACTCCAATGATTTTACAACTATTAGCTTAACTTCAACTCTAATTACTTACGGCTTAGTCCAACTTCATTTGACATCTAGAAGTCTAGTTAATGTGTAGTAATGTAAGAGTCGAACTCCTAATAAAATAGTTCAAAATCTTAATAAATTCCTCTGAACTCATGTAATAACTGCACTTAGTGGCATGGTATTGTGCAACTCATGTGACACTCGAACTCCACCTACCAATTGGGAGTCCAGTTAATGTGCATAAGGCTTAGTCGAACTCCATTTGGAAGCTAGAAGTTAGGATAACCCGTAGCTCTTTTATTAACTATAATATATTTATATTAGCTTAACTATTAGATACAACTATTAGCTTAACTCCAATGATTCTACAACTATTAGCTTAACTTCAACTGTAATTACTTACGGCTTATTCCAACTGCATTTGGCATCTAGGAGTCTAGCTAGTGTGCAGTCATGTAAGAGTCAAACTCCTAATAAAATAGTTCGAACTCCTACTAAATTCCTCTGAACTTATGTGATAACTGCACTTAGTGGCATGGTATTGTGCAACTCATGTGACACTCGAACTCCACCTACCAATTGGGAGTCTAGTTAATGTGCATAAGTCTTAGTCGAACTCCAATTGGAAGCTAGAAGTCAGGATAACTCAGAGCTCTTTTATTAACTACAATAGATTTATATTAACTTTTAAATTGACTATTAATCGTTTGAACTCCTTAGTAAACAATTATAAAAAAAAATAAAAAATAGCTCATGTTATAACTACAATTTGTGGTAGTTGGAAAAAAATAAATAAAAAATGAAAAAATAGCTCAGGTGAAAACTGAACTTAATGGTATGGTAATGTGTAGTCCATGTGATAGTTGAACTCCATCTACCAGCTCGAAGTCGAGCTAATTAGTCAAAATACATTTTACAGCTCAAAGTTGAAGTAACATACAGTTCGTGTGATAGTATAATTCCTAATAAAATCCTCTGAATTCATGTGATAACTACACTTAGTGGAATGGTAATGTGCAACTCATGTGACACTCGAACTCCACCTACCAATTGGGATTCGAGTTAATGTGCATAAGGCTTAGTCCAACTCCATTTGGAAGCTAGAAGTGAGGATAAATTGGAGCTCTTTTATTAACTACAATAGATTTATATTAACTTTTAAATTAACTATTAATTGTTCGAACTTCTTATAAACAATTTTAAAAAATTAAAAAATAGCTCATGTGATAACTGAACTTAATGGCATGGTAATGTGTAGTCCATGTGACACTTGAACTCCATCTAGCAGCTCGAAGTCGAGTTAATTAGTCAAACTGCATTTTACAGTTGGGAGTTGAAGTAACGTGCACTTCGTGTGATAGTAGAATTCCTAATAAAATCCTCTGGACTAATAAAAAATTCCTCTTAACTCATGTGATAACTACACTTAGTGACATGGTAATGTGCAACTCATGTGACACGCGAACTCCACCTACCAATTGGGAGTACAGTTAATGTGCATAAGGCTTAGTCCAACTCCATTTGGAAGCTAGATGTCAAGATAACTTGAAGCTCCTTTATAAATTACAATAGATTTATATTAACTTTTAAATTAACTATTAAATACAACTATTAGCTCAACTCCAATGATGAAACAACTATGAGCTTAACTTCAACTATGAGCTTAACAACCACAACTTAAGTGGTTGTTATGTTAGATTAACTAGATACAAGTAATTGACACATTCTTTAGGAAAAGAATTTATAACTATCAGGTTAAGTCCAATGATGATACAACTTTAACTTAACTTCAACTTCAATCACGAATTTTAATTGAACTGTAATGGTTGATATATTAACTTTTAAATTAACTATTAGATACAATTATTAGCTTAAATCCAATGATTCTACAATTATTAGCTTAACTTTAACTCTAATCATAGTTATATTGGATAATTATTAGATTAACCATTAGGTTAACTCCAATCACAATACAACCATTAAATTAACTCCACTCGTGATATTCTTCTCGACGTATTCCAAACATATTAATCTTATCAATGTGGTTGTTGCTAGTATAGCATATATCCCATATCTCCACTTTAACGTATAGAATAGTATGTATCCCATATCTCCACTTCAAAGTATATGATACTCCCCACGCCAACCAATAAAATTATATTGATTTATTTTAATATTAAGTGAATATTTATAATATAGTATATAAACACACACTAATACACTAATATAATATAGCATGTATCCCATATCTACACTTTAACGTATGGAATATTATGTATCCCATATCTCCACTTCAAAGTATGATGCTCCCCACACGCCAACCAATAAAATTATATTAACCTTTTTTTAATATTAAGTGAATATTTATAATATAGTATATATGGGTTTTTAAGTTGGGTAGTGCATATTCCCTTATATAAAGTATAAAACTAGAAATTGCAAAAAAAAAGTGCAAAGGAATGTTGAAAGGAAAAATATGGTTTTTTATGAGATTTTTGAAAGGAAAAATATGGTTTCTTATGAGATTTTTTTTAGTGGTGTGAGTGTGTTTTAATTAAAAAAAATAAAAGATGATATTAGCTTATTTGTAATTTCTTGGTTTTTTTATAATTTTAGTTTTTTATGGTTGTTTAGAAAAATAAATTTGAATTTCGATCCCTTATGTTTAGCCACAATATGTCGAAATTTGATTTTATAAAATTTTCTCTTTCTCCTCTAAACCCTCCACCTTATGAATAAGTTAATTCTCATTTTGCCTTGAGAATCAATGATTCCTTGTTAAATGGTAAGTGTGTAGTTTTGATATCTTTGTATAAGTTGGAACATAATTCCCATCTAGACCTTGGTTAATACTCTTTGCATAAGGTTCCAAGTGTTTAGTGCATGTTTTTCTACCTTGTGTTAGCTTGCTAGTACCTAGTTGGGTGTCTTGGACCAAGAGTTTGTCCACATTTAACCCTTATAACCATGGATAATCCTATCTTTCCTTGTTTGTCCACTTCTTGCATGTATTTCCATACTTTTAGGATTCTAGCACCCTTCTTCTATATTTTATGGGTGTTTTCTGTGTTTTAAGGAGCTAAGGCACCCACTTCCACTATTTAAGGGATAAGGATGTACCCTCTTGGGTAAATTGGTCAAATTGGTAATTAATGGCCACTACTTAGACAACTAAACCACCGCATGTGCTCTCCTAATGATTCCTTTCACACTATTTGGCTTGCCTAACCTCTTTATGGCTCATCTAGGTTCATTTTACCTAATTATGGCCACTACTTGGAGTCACACTTGGCATAATGTCATAAATTGGGTGGATTAGTCAAGGTAAGCCTCATTATTGTGAGATACTCAACTCACCACTAGGCCTCTCGATTTTCTCTCTTGAGAGCATCTATATATTTTACTCATGTTAATGAATAACATTAGAGTGGAAAACTTCCCAATGGAGTGATTTTCCTCTAGTGTTCTATCAAATATTTCTTATATATTCTTGCTATCTCTTTGTGCAAATAATTCTAAGTGAGATTTTTTTGCTATCTAGATCTAGGTTGGAATGCCACATGATTCAGAACATATTGTTGTGATGTTGTGCATTCCAAAATTTCATATGGTATCATAGCTAGTATGATGCAAATCAATTTCCATTGTTGCTTCCAATTGTCACCTTTGGTCATTTGGTTTCTCCTTTTGGCCTTTCTCGGGAACGTTGTCAAAGTAAGGAATTCCAAATAGTCTTGTTTTCACATACATAAATAAATGGTATAAGATTCAACAAATGACCCAATTCAATTTTCTTCCTCTGTGGCTTCCTTTGTTTTCCATGAAGCTGTTTTTCATGGAGATTAACATACAAGTTGCTGCCACTGATATTGTTGAAGATAAGAGCTTCCATCTCTCGTCATTATGCTTCCATCATTCTTCTATTGACTCTGCTAGTGTGTGAAAGAGTGATCCCTTGTATCTTTTCGAAGAAAGATCAAATATTAGAGATGTTGTATTTGTTCTCCTTAGATCCATGCTTCCTATGTATTCCTATATGATTGCTAGCACTGATTTTCAGAGTTGCACAAAAGATGGAGAATCCTTAGCCATCACATTAGCACACATGGGACTCGTGTTCATCTTTATTGGAGTTTATTATGTTTCTTGATTTGAATTTGATGCTTCAAGAGCCTTATTATTTACTTGGAGTCACTTATTCTCAAGCATCTCAAGTCTCTTTTGGACTTGGAACCCTGGTTGGTTCTAATTTCAAGTCTGAAGAGCACATGCATTCTCTCTACTATCAGTATATTTCAGTTGTTCTACACGGTCCCAGAATCCATCATGCAGTTGTACATATTCCTTAGTTGGTTGAGAACATTCCTCTTCTTCCTAAGAACAAGATTCTTCCAAACATACCCATTTAGTTTGGATTGTATTTGTGGAAATTGAACCCAGGTGTTAGAACAATTACACTCACAAAAATTACCAATTACACATGCAAATTACACACAAAGGAGACTGAATATGGAGCAGAACACTAATCTGTATTGAGTAAGTGTACAATAGCCAACCCTGTGAAGTCATAGGCTTCCACAATAAATAATTACATGAGAGATTCGAATGCATAAGGATGCCATTCGAAATTGGTCAAAAGAAGGCTTACTAAATATAAGCAAATCCCCCATAGGTGCATAAGGCAATTTCCAAATCTGTCTAGGAGCTCACGAATTGGAAAAATCAATTAGGCAAGCTAATAGGTGATGGAAGGACAACTCATACATGCTTTTCTTAGGAGAAAAGAGTGGAGGATGATGAGGACCAAAAACAAGTTAACTTCACCTAGTCAAACTTTCCCAATTGCCTTAAAACTCAGAAAAAGCAGGCAATAAAGCAAAAAAAGCAGACATGCGCTAGGAAGGCTAGGAATAAAGAATATTTGATTCCAAGTGCTCCATGACTCAAATTTAGCAAGTTTGACCACTTTGGATGTGTGGAGGACAACTTGCATAAGGTGGAATATGGAAACTAGGCAAATAAGACAAAAATTGGATTAATTAATGTCTAAGGTAGCTAACTATGGGTTGATTATTCTAATAGTATTTAGTTTTTTGGTTTCTCTTTCATGTCCATTTTTTAGGAAGGATTTTCCCCATGTGGTTTTTTCTCTTTCCTCAATTCATATGGATTAATAATGTAAAGGGTGACCATAATACTTTGTTGCTTGGGAACTAATTTTGTTTCTCACTACCATTTTGGCTTAAGGGGGGGTGTTGGAACATAATTCCCATCTATACATTGGTTACTACTCTTTTCATAAGGTTCCAAGTGTTTAGTGCATGGTGTTCCACCTTGTGTTAGCTTGCTAGTACCTAGTTTGGAGTCTTGGACCAAGCGTTTCTCCACATTTGACCCCAATAACCATGGATAATCCTATATTTCCTTGTTTGTCCACTTCTTACATGTATTTCTGTATTTTTAGGTGTTACACCCAAAAATTGTCTTTGTGCTCAATCCCCTAAAGTAATTTGGCCAACCCATATTTTGCAAGAGTTATTTCTCAACTCTAGGAGGTCTGACACACCCTGCTTCCTGACATAAGGTGTCATACTGGCATGACGCATCTTGTCTACTGACAAGGTGTGCCGGTGACACCTGTTGCTTGAAGACAAAGAGAGTCTGCATAGCCTGCTCATGTACAAGGAGCGTCAGCACAGTCAAAAAGGAAAAAGGGGAAGATTTTGATAACCTTCTAGATAAAATTCCTCACGGAGGATTATCCCAACTTCTTGGAATATGTGGCATTTGTACCCCTAGCCTCTATGGATCATCCCTCACCTTCCTCCCAAAATATCTCAACTGCTTTGGGACCTCTTTGGCCTATATATACAAGCTTACCCTCATGGATGTGGGAGGTAAGAGGACCAAGAGAGAACCTTTACGTTGTTGAAATCATTGCCGGTATAGGAGGAAAAGAGTGTGGTTGTGAGTGAGATTTGTATATTTTGTAGAGTGTGTGTGAAAGTGAGTCAAAGGAATTGTGAGAGCAAAGCTTCAACATCAAATCTTTGGTTCTAGTTTTCTTCTCTTATATTGTTAATACAAACATGTTCCCCTTTCCCATGAATGATTTGTGTTAATATCAATTGTTCATTAATTTTCTTATTGATCATCAGTATATATCATTGAATTGTCTGGTTGCTTTCACTATTGCATCTTGTTCCTTACATTATTTTTCACATACAACTGATCACAGGAGAATTACAAGGAAAGGATCACCTTCATCATTGAGGTAAGAAAGATTGGAATTCAAGTAGTTTAATAACCTAGGAAGAGAATGCATCGATGTGAATTTTTGTTCTAGATATTCCCCATGTAGACTAGGGAAACAATCTTTGTCTGCATTGATTGATAATTTCTAGTAACATTAGGTTTCCAGTGCCCTCCTTCCATGTTTTAAGGAGCTAAGGCGCCCACTTCCACTACTTATCAACCACTACTTATCCAACTAATAACCACTAATTATCCAACTAAACCACCTCATGCAGTCTCCTAATGATTTCTTTCACACTATTTGACTTTCCTAACCTCTTCATGGTCCATCTAAGTTCATGTCACCTCATTATGGTGACTACTTGGAGTCACACTTGGCACAATGTCATAGATTGGGGGGAATTAGTCAAGATAGGCCTCATTGTTGTGAGCTACTGAACTCACCACTAAGCCTCTCAATTGTGTCTCTTGAGAGAATCTATGCATTGTACTCATGTAAATGAATAATATTGGAGTGGAAAATTTCCCACTATAGTGATTTTCCTCTAGTGTTCTATCTCACATTTCTTATTTATTCGTGTTATCTCTTTGTGCAAATAATTCTAAGTGATATTATTTTTTCTATCTAGATCTAGGTTGGAATGTCACATGATTAAGAACATATTGTTTTGATGTTGTGCATTCCAAAATTCCACAGTATATATGTCCCTCCTCTAAAATATATATCACAATATTATCGTATTCTAGATCTTAATGTCAATGTAAAGATACTTTCACTTTTGTTGAAAACATGCATTGTTGAATTTTGAAACCACACATAGTGATCCCATCACTGTTGAAAATCAATCTCCCTAAATCCTGGAAATGAGGTCCATAGCATTTCAAGGCAAATCTATTGTTATATGACTTCATATTAACAATATATAGAAGCACAAGCCAATGGTCTAACAGAATCAAGGGAGAGAGACATATAGTAGAGAGTTGTGAGTTATAAAAGAAATGGGAAATCACTAAAATATAGTCAAATCCATGAGCAATCTAGTGGGAACCACCCCAACTTTTATTGTAGGTATACAAACCATTTCTAGGAAGAGCATCCACCTTGTGGTGTTGAGCTATCACATCCTGGAGACCCTCATGAACTACATCCGCTCATTGAGCAATAACCTTATCTCATCCTAATGTAATCAAATAATTTAAATCATTTGCAACAATAAATGGTTGATTTGACAAATATTGAATATATTATAACAATGTTTTTGAGATTGTTTCCATGACTTCAGTAAGTAAAATCCAAAATCTGCACATTGTTGCTACAACCTAACACTTGTTTGAACAAATTTTGTGCATTTTGATATGAACTATCAAATGGATTTTTGGGCTTCCTTCCATCCAAAAAATTATTGCAAATCAGAATTTGTTTGTATGGCCATATATCTAAGGGAGTTTGGTTAATAGCCATCATCTTATTCACTTTAGTCTCTTGAAGCATGGGTACCATTTTTTTAAAATGGTCAATCTCCTCCTCTAATTCTATAATTTTGTTGAATTCCTCTTCATAATGGGAGAATAATTATATATTCACCATTCCCACCATGTGTCATATCCACATTTTTAGTTTATCAACTTCTTTATTCTATCAATTTCTAAGTAGTATGTCACCCTAAATAGAATAAAAATGATCATATATAACTTGTCATTGAACTTCGATATTACGTGTAAATGATTGAGATTGATTTCACTCAACTATGTCATTTTCTTTATTATTAAGTAAAGCATTGTGTAATCTAACAAGGAATCCCCTAGCTTATCTAATGACCACATCTCACCAATAACATCAATCTTGTCTAGGTTGCAACCAACATAGACATGTTGCATTGCACTTAATTTATGAACATTCTAACCAACACAATAGTTGGTTGTCATTCAATGATCATTGTCCCACCTTATTCAATGATAAATTCCCACACTTAGCCCTTCACATCTCAACAGAAAATAAATCGTGGCAAAAAAATGTCACCTAGGAAATCAAACCACTTAAAAATGAGTACTTAGATAACAAAGGAGCATATTAGTACCATGTTGTTCGTTTCACCAAAGCCATTTTTTATGCGTGTCTTAATGCATCACTTTTGATAGTGTGTTCCTTGACTTGATGGATTTTAAATTTTGGACTTTTATGTTAACTCACTCTTATTGGTACTTATGGTTGTTAAGTACTAATAATAGTTTTCTAGTGCTCGTTAAATTTTGATATAGACATGCACTTTCAACCTTTGTTTTACACCAACCCAATTTGATAAATCAAGAACTCTTCTAAAACTACCTTATGAAAAATGTATTTCTATTTAAGTTAACTCATGTGTTCCAATAAACCAATAGTACTTCAAAAGACACTCTCTTCCAATTATGTTACATTTCAAAGACATTTTTGTTAGGCAACAACTACAAGATGTAGTATTGTGAATTATCTAATCAACCAATCCTTTCTCAAAATCATAGGTTATATCACCCTCTTTTAATTCCATTTAGTTATTGAAAGGCATTCCTTTAAAGTGCAAGAATTGTTTGTATTTTACTCAAATACAACATGAGTAAAATAATTCAAATCTTTCATTCGCAAAGAAATGGTGAAACAAAAGTTTGTCATCAGCTAGACATGATACTTGTGTGTGCAATTTCAGTTCAAGATCAATACAAATACTTATGTTCCATTTCAGTTCATCACCAAATACTTATGGGACATATATCTCAATCAAGAACCTTTGTGACTACTAACCGCCTGAACTTTGAAGTTTGTTATCATTTGTAACTAAATGCACTTTATGAAAAGTTTGTTATCATTTGTAAGTAAATGCACCTTATGAGTTCCCAATGGATCATTTGTTGGTCATTTGATACAATGATTCTACATTTGTTGATCAAATGACAAAGATACAGTTAAAAATCAAATATATGATTTTACAAACACAAACACAATCTTTTTTTAATTAGCATAGGATTTGTCATCACCTCACACTACTACATTTTGACCAAAAATCCGACGGCCGTCATGTCGGATTTTCGACACTTCCCCGTCGCATGTACGACACTTTGGTTTTTTTTGAAGCGTCGGAAACTTGTCATCGTTTAAGCGACACTTAAAAAACCGTCGCTTAAGCGACACTTAGTTAACCGTCGCTTGAATTTAACTCGTCGGTTATCCGACACTTATTAAGCGACAATGACAAATTTTTAAAAACTTTTAGACCCACTAGGCGTCGGATAAGCGACACTTACAAGCGTCGGTGAAAAACTATGCGTCGGATAAGCGACACTGATAAGTGTCGCATAAGCGACGACTGTTAATTTTTTTTTTAAAAATAATTGTAAACTGTCGGATAAGTGACACTGATAAGCGTCGCATAAGCGACGACTGTTAATTTTTAAAAAAAAATAATTGTAAACTGTCGGATAAGCGACACTGATAAGCGTCGCATAAGCGACGACTGTTAATTTTTTTTTTTTTAAATAATTGTAAACTGTCGGATAAGCGACACTGATAAGCGTCGCTTAAGCGACGACTGTTAATTTTTTT